>JANPWX010000027.1:271913-313678 GCA_024734555.1 Trochalopteron elliotii | reverse complement strand
GGCCTGGAGAAGAGAAACTCCAGGAAGAGCTCAGAGCCCCTTGCAGCGCCTAAAGGGGCTCCAGGAGAGCTGGAGAGAGACTTTAGACAAGGGATTGGGAAGACAAGAGGGAATGGCCTCCACTGCCAGAGGGAAGGGTTAGATGGGATAGGGGAAAGAAATTCTTCCCTATGTGGGCGGTGAGGCTCTGGCACAGGGTGCCCAGAGAAGTTGTGGCTGCTCCTGGATCCCTGGAAGTGCCCAAGGCCAGGCTGGATGGGGCTTGGAGCAACCTGGAATAGCGGAAGGTGTGTCAGGGATTTGGAACGTGATGGCTTTGAAGATCCCTTCCAACCCAAACCATTCTCTGGTTCTTTGGAAGTCAGGGTGCTTGCAGAGTGCAGGTGTGGAGGGGAAACACTCACCTGGCTGGGAAACATCCGTTCCCACAGCAGAGCAGGGCTGGACCCTGCCCTGAGCTGTGCTCCGGGCATGGGGGGTGCGAGGAACAGGCTGGGAGCTCCTCTGGGGCCAGCAGAAAACACACACAGATGAGCTGGCAAACACTCACAGGAGCCCTGCTGTCCTGCTGCCTCCTGAGGGCTGGCACAGGGGCTGCCAGGCCAGGTGGGCCAGCTCACAGAGCTTCACTCACCTCACTCAGCCAATCTCAGGGTTCACCCAGGTCAGGGTGGGCAGCAGGGCCACTTCCAGCCTGGCCTGGCTCAGTGTCAGGCACACCCTGGCACTTGCATTGCCTGCTCTGAACCCACCAGCATTTGGCAGCTGCAGGAAAACAGACTCAGAGCTGCGAGTTACCCAGAGCAGGTCAGGACCCAGGACAGGCTTCAGCCAGCCAGGGCAAAACACCGTGTGACAGAAGGGCTGGACAAACAGCCCAGTGAAAAGCTCTGACAGCCCTGTCACAGAGCTTTGTGGCCCAGTTTGTTCCCAGCAGACAGCCAGGCGAGCTGGGAGGAGCAGGATGGGCAGGGAGGATGTCAGATGGGAACAGGGGGCACTGCCAGGCAGTAGCTGAGAGCCATGGGCACCACTCCATCCCAAACCTCTGTGTGCCTGGCTCCTGCTGCTGCCCTGGACAGCCATTCCTTCTTGGAAAAACACCTCAGCAATGCTGTCACCACCGAGCTGGCTCATCCCTCTGAACTCCAACGCATCTGAGATGGAAATCAGGCAGTGACACAGCCAGCTCCCCACTTCCAGTAAAACATAAAGAGAAAATAAACCAGCACTGGCATTTCAAGGCAATTATTCAGAGGGTCAAGAGATACAGACCAACACTGAGGAGCTGGAAAACATCAAGTCCCTCTAATGCAGAAGGATAACAGGATAAGGCTGTCAGTTACCCTGCAGAGAGGGAGGCAGGGATCAAGGCATTATAATCAGGTTTTGGGCTCCTCTGACCTTATCTGCTTCTGGGCTGTCATTATCCACAGCACACAGTAAAGCATTCAGGTGTGACCATGCCCTGGGGGCTGCAATGAGCACGGTGGGGCTCTGCAGAGCCCTGAGCACAGATGCCCCATGTAGCAGCAGCCAGGACAAAGCTGGATGTGGCTGGATGTTCCCTGTGCTCTCCTTCCCTTGGTTCTTTATTTACAAATTCCCAAGGAGCTGCCAAAAGTGAGTAGAATCAAAAAAAAAATCAGCAGCATTTTTTTTTCTTTCCTGTACAAACTCAGGTAAAATAGAGAGCCCAGTGTGAATGTGGGAAGGGAAAAGGAAAAGCAGCTCATGGTAAACATGTAAACATGGTAAACATGAGCTGTGCTGCTGGAGAGGCTGTGCCAAGCTCCAGCTTCTCTTCTGGAGAAACTGGGCCAAAAGTAATGCAGAGGCCAGGCAGGAGATGCTGATTTATGCTAACAGAGGGGCTGGGCTGGTGTCCTCAGCTGTCTGAGGGAACAGGAGCACTGCCAGTCACTCATGATTTCATCTGAGCCTGTGTCCCTTACCCTGGAGCTGGCATCTCCTCCCCGTGGGCTTGGGGCAGAGACAGAGCCACTCGCTCTCCAGAACTTTCCCCTCCAATTTTAAGATCTCTCCCTGTAACCCCAACCTTTGAAATTGCCTGTTCAGTGACAATTCAGGCCTTGGCCCCATCAGGGACAGGGGGGAGTGGAGCAGTGACAAAAGCTGTGTGTTTACTCCAATAACATAATTTCCCATCAGGTCCAAGCTGTTCCTTGTGCCCTGAATCCCTGCAGGAGCTGGGATTGAGCAGTGGCTGTGCTGAGGCTCCTGCACTGCCCCACTGAGCACAGCTCCAGCTGAAGTCCAGCGACTCCATGCCAAGTGCTGATGTCACTGCCCATGGAAGGCAACCAATCCCCAGCCAGAGGAAAAGCATTTTTGCAGGGAAACATCATCGCTGAAACCCTATAAACAAATCTGTTTTGACCCAGCAGAACAGAGAGCTATAAAAGGAGAGATGGGGAAAACTACGGCTAATGGGTGGTAATTCATGTGGTGCCTGCCAGGCTGGATTTTTGTGATTTGTATCCCTTTGGGATGCTGGCCTGCGATTTCCAGAGGAACTCAGGAACAGCCCAGCCAGATGTGGAGCCACACTCAGCACCCCTTGTCTCAGAAGATGCTCTGGAGCAGGACATTGAGCAAGCAAAGGGCTTTGCAAGAGCCACAGGTGATGGCCTGGGCTGTCCCAGGAGCTCCTCGGGGCTGGGCTGGCACCCAGCGCAGCTCTGCTCCCCCAGGAGTGGAGGCACAGTGGTGTCCAAGGTGTCACACAACACCTGGGGACAGCATCACAGCTGTGGCCAGGCTTCATGGGGAAATAATCACTCCTAATCTGCTTAGAAGCCTTCATCCCTTGGGAAAGCACAGCATACCTGCCTCTGGGCCTGGGGAGAGACACTGCTGGATGGCAGGTTTAGAGGAAGTAAATTAAATTTGTATTAGGGGCTGAAAGCGTTTCTCTGCTGTGACAGACTTCCAGAAGAGCAAAAACCCCTCAGGAGGAGAAATCCACAGCAGAGGAACAGGTCCCACACGTGCTGAAATGTTACCATTACTGGTCCCAGGGACACAGCTCCAGCAAGATCAGCTCTTATTGGGTTCCAATTTTTGGGTTATTCCTTCTCAAAAGATCAATTTCTCCAGTAATAAACCACTACGAGGTGCTGCTCTGCTCTGACCTATCCACAGAAACCCCTAGATCTCCTCTGGACAAACCTAAGCTGGGTCTGTGACTTAAGGCCCACTGAATTCCCACTTTAACCAGACCAGAACAAAACAGGGAAGTCAGGGCCCCATCTCCAACTCACGACCAGCTGCTTCTGTTTGTGGAAAATTGTGTTGCCTTGCACAGTCACTGCAGCTTGTCCAGCCTCAGTGTGCAGGGAGCAGAGCCCCCCACTCCTCCCTGGAGTTCAGCAGGGCTGCCCAAGGCCCCTGTCACAGGCTGTGAGGTGGGAACAGTCCCTGGGCCCTGCACACTCTGTTCTTCATGGGCAGCTCCTGAATCCATGGGAGGTTTCTGGGCTGCTGCTCTGAAAAGGGATTTCAGGTCAGGCTGACTTGGAGCTTCCCCAAAGGCACCGACTCCCTCCCTTTGTTTCAGTTCAGGTCTGGGGCAGCCACCCAGCACTGCTCCAAATCCAGGAGGAGTGAAGCAAAGCCAGGAATTCACCCAGCCCTTCCCACCAGTGGGCAGGTGGCAGCCCCAGGGACAGGCAAGTGCTTTCTGCACACCCAGAACCCGACCAGACCTCTGGCCCAAAATCCCAGCACAAACCACGGCTGCCCATAACCTTTTCCAGGGGAAGTGGTCAGTGCTGGGAACTCAGGGGATGCTCCCAGCACCTGAGCAACCTAAAATATCCCTTTTCTCCCAGCCACGAGCAGCAGCCCCGAGGGTGACGGGCAGGAAGAGTCACTCCATCACAAGCCCCACATGTCCAGTCCCCAGGGATCCTGCTTCCTTTCCAACCCATTCCAAAGAGCCATCTCCACGTGGGGCACTACCAAAACATTTATTAGAAGAGCACAGGGTGGCCAGGCTCCACAGGAACCCCCTGCAGCTGACCACGGGGCTGGGGAGGGGAGCAGGCACCCTCTGCTCACCCTGGGGAACTCCTTGCGTGCCCCAGCGTCCACCAGGAGATGCAGGCACTTGTTTCCTCGGGGGAAAAGTGTCCCTGCTCGGGAGGACAGGCTGGCTGTGCCATCCCCGCAGGCAGGAGGCAGCGCTCGGGCACTGCAGAGCTCACAGCAGGGAGATCCAGGGCTGCCTCACTCTGGGCACTGGGTGATTGCTCTGAGCCACACTCCAGCGTGGCCTCGGGCTGCCGCTGGCTTCTGTCACACCTCCCACAGCCACCCCCAGGGCCCAGAGCTGCCCCAAAAAACCCTCCCCGGAGCGGACTGAGAGCGGCTGCGCTCCTGGGAGGGAGCGCTGGCTCAGACCAGAGCCACGGCATGGAAAAATAAACAAACAGGCATTTCTCTGGCAGGGAGGGGCATCCCATAAAAGGCACTTCCGAAATCCCTCCGCAAACACGGGAGCAGCGGCCGCCCCTCCCAGAGGGTGTTAAATCCACACCTCGGGGCTCCCCTTGGCTGCAGAGCCGCCGGCGCGGCCCCGGAGGTGTGGGCAGTGTGGACACAGCCTCCACACCCCGCACCCCAAGGTGGCCCGGCTGTGACCTGGCAGAAGGGGAGAGTTCCCTGTCCACGGGCACTGCTGGCAGCCCCTCGCCCGCGGAGTGTGCCACGGCCCCGCCAGGAAGCACTCGCACACCCTGTCCAGACAGGTCTATTTACAGGAGAAGAGCCACAGACACGGGGCAAGGAGGTGTCCCCCAGCCAGCACGGCCAGCTGCTGGTGTGGGCTGTGTCCCCCCTGCTGTGCTCAGCCACCACCATGTCACCCCCGGCAGCAGGCGAGGGCAGGGGCACTTTGCAGGTGCTGTTCTCAGAGTTCTGGGGTGGCCACAGGTCCCTGGCTGCACGGACAGTCCAGAGAGAGGTGGGGGATTGGCCGGTGCCATCGTGCCCCGGCAGCAACCTGGGGCAGTGGGCAGTGCCAGCCGGGGAGGCACAGCCCAGGCGAGTGTCCATCCCGCTCTTAGTCGTTCTCGTTCTGCAGGGACAGAGAGGAGAGCAGGGTGAGGTGCCGGGGGCTGGCCTGGGGGTACAGCCCCTCTCCAGGGCCACCCTGCCCAGGCACAGCCCTGCCACCTCACCTCCATTTTGCTGTATATCCAGCTGAGGAGCTTTGTCACACGTGTGTACACCCCGGGCTTGTTCTTCTGGCCGCATCCTGTCCCCCAGCTCGTCACCCCGGCCACATACCAGCGGCCATCGTCCTCGCAGACCAGCGGCCCTCCGCTGTCACCCTGGCTCAGAGGGGCACAGCAGTGAGGAGGGGACGCAGGAGACCTTCTGTGGGTACCCAAAATGGGTCAGCTGTCCCCTGGTGTGCCCCCAGCTCACCTGGCAGGCGTCCTTCCCTCCCTGCAGGTAGCCGGCGCACATCATGCGGGGGGTCAGGTAGCCCTCGTACACCTTGTCGCTGTTGCAGATCTTGTAGTCGATCAGCTTCACCTCGGCCTCCCGCAGCTTCGGGGATGTGTTATCTGCAAGGCAGGAAGAGCTGTGGGGCAGGGGGGGTCCTCGTCATCCCCCACCGCCCCCGGCCCTTCCGCAGCGAGGGAGGAAACGGGTGTTCTTCACAGATCTCATTTCTGCAAAGCCTCGCATCTGGGAGGGCATCTGGGAGGGCAATCCCCAGAGTCATCCCTGCGGGAAAGCCCTGGAGGGCTGTGCTGGTGGGCAGGAGCTCCCTGCGGGGAGCCGCAGTCCTCCCTCACCTTCATTCTCCCTGGTCTTCCCGAAGCCGGTGATGAAGCAGGACCTGCCGGTCTGGAATCGCTGGCCGTACATGGGCAGGCAGGCGGGGCGGACCTGGGCTGGAGGAGACGGGACGGGAGCGAGGGATGAGTCACCGGGAGAGAAATCGTCACAGCCCCGCAGCGGGGGAGGAGAGTGGGGCACAGGAAAGGCTTCCCTCTCTGCCCATCCCGGGTCTCCCCGGCCCCATGTGGGGCTGGTGGCACAGCTGAGCCCATGGCTGCGGGTGCCAGACCCTTCTGGCTGTGAGACAAGCGAGGTGGCCACAGCAGAGTTGGACACAGCCCATGGATCCCAGGGGACCCATGGGAGGGAGGGGAGCAGCCTCTCGGTCCTGTCCATCTCCCTGTCCCCCAAACACCACCCAGCCAAGCCCAGGTGAGCTGAGAGACCTCACCTGAGAGCGTCAGTGGCCTGGAGAGCTTCATGAGGGCGATGTCATAGTCGTCATGGTCGTCGCTGTAGTTGGAGTTGATGATGACCTGGGACACAGGGATCCCCTCCATGGGCTGCTTCAGGTCAGACACCCCCCCGTACACCTTCCAGTCATCCAGGATCTTCATGCTGTTCCTGGGGATGGGGCAGAGGGGTGAGAGGCGGGCCTGGGGCTGGGCTGGGTGCCCGGGCTGGCAGCAGCACTCACATGAAGAAGCAGTGGGCAGCGGTGAGCACCCACTGGGCGTCGATGATGGTGCCGCCGCAGATGTGGATGGGCCCGTACTGCACGCTGACCTGCCAGGGCCATTTGTTCACTGACGTCTCCTTCCCACCGATGATCCGGCCAGAAATCCTTTGCCCACAGGCTGGAAGGGGAGAGCAGGGCTGGGAGAAAGGCTGGGGGGGAAGGGGAGTGTGGAGGGGGGCACACAAAACATCCCCACCACACACAACATCCCCACTGCACACAACATCCCCACCACCCACAGGTACCACACTCAATGCAGGGAATGCAATGCTGGTAGTTTTCTATCAACCCAGAAAATTTACAATGCTGGTAGTTTTCTATCACCCAGAAAATTTACAATGCTGGTAGTTTTCTATCACCCAGAAAATTTACAATGCTGGTAGTTTTCTATCAACCCAGAAATATTGCTGGAGGATGTCCCATTTGCCCAGTCCTGTGCTGGGAATGGGGGAAAGTGCTCCCAAGCCTGTGAAAAGGGGGCCCATGAAAAGGGGGCCCACCCTCGGCTGTGACCCAGCCAGCTCCTTACTTGTGCACCGCAGGGACACGTACTTTCCCGTGAGACACTGGGAGCTGCAGGAGAGAGGAGGGACACCCGGCCTCAGCCCCATTCCTGCGGCACCAGGGCAGGGGCAGGGCAGGGGTGGGGCAGGAGGTGACCCTGGTACCTGTTGAGGCTCTGCTGGATGGTCTCTCGCTCCTCAGTCACCGTGAGGCTCTTGCCAGAGACGTGCAGGGGGATGTACTCTGTCTGTGAGGCACTGGGAGGGGAGAGGACAGGCAGTGAGGGATCCCCATGCAGGCACTGACTGCTTGGTCCCTGCATTATGCCCAGAGCAGCCTGGACAGGCCACCTTCCAGTGGGAAAACACAACACTGGGGGAAACAACACAGCAGACCCTGCACAAGGTCAGGGCAGGGGTCTGGCAAGGCCCCAGCACCCGAGTAAAACAACCCATCCTGCAGGAATTACTTCTGAAATCCCAGCTGCCGGCAGGTTTTCCTGGAGAAGGACTCATCCCAGTCACTGCTGCACACCGGCAGCCACTGGCCCTCAGAGCTGGAGTAGACATGGAGCAAGGACTCCTCGGAGGAGAAGCGCACTGTGGGACAGAGCAGGAGGGTCAGGGGTGCTCCCGGGGCTCCCCTCATCCCCACCACCCCAGCTCCTGGTGCCTCACCACAGCCCAGCTCGTCACTCCTCTGGGAGCAGTCGACGACGCCGTCGCAGCGCACGGCGCTGTCCTTGCAGTTCTCGGCTGGTTCCTTGTACAGGATTCCCGTCTGCGACCGCCAGAACATGACTGGAAGCAGGAGAACACCACGCTGAGGCCAGGGCTGGCCATGGCTGAAGGGCTGTGACCCACCTGGGTGGGCATCTGGAGGCGTGCCAGGCACAGGAGCATTCCCAGTCACTGGTGTGAGCATGAGGTGTTTGAGCCAAGGGTGAGGAGCTGCTGGACACAGGGCTGGGGGAGTTCTGGCCACCCTGAGCACCCCCCTGTGCTGCCCAGCTGCTGCAAGCCCTTCTCCCTTCACCCACAGGAAATGCATTCAGCCTGTGAGTGCTTCAAGTCCACCAGCTGGAGAGTGGCAGCCGGATGTCACCAGGATTAAAGGGATTCCCTGGTGGCTGTGCCTGTTCTGCCTACAGACAATGATTTGTCTTGGGGAGGGCAATGGTGGGTGCTGCTGGGTGCCCTGCTGCCCACCAGAAGGAAACACACTGCAGCCCCAACCCCCTAAACACTGCTACCAGCCCAGGCAGCAGATCTCCATTTCTCCTTTCCCCAGCTCCTGTCTCTCCACCAGATGTCAGGAACACCCAGGGAATGGGAAGAGCACATCTCTGTCTCTGGGCCAGGGGGTTCCCTCTGGCACTTCCCAGTGTGGGTATCCCCAGACTCTGCTGACCCTCGGCTCCTCTGAGGTCCCCTCCAGGAGCCCCCCCGGGCTGGGCCCCCACTCACACAGCAGGATGAGGGCGATGAGCAGCACGATGAGGATGGAGACGCAGAAGATGAGCGTAAGCCGCCGCTGACTCATGCAGGGAGCTCTGAACATGGAGGATCCTGGCAGCAGGGCAGAGGCAGGGTCAGGGGGCAGCTGCCTCCTCGGGGCACCCAGACCCTGCTGCCCACCTCAGGGCTGTGGGAGAGCAGGGCCACGCACAGCCCAACCTGCCCTGTGGTCACTGTCCTCTCCCTTGCCCCCCACACCCCAGGGAAACACCAGCCCGTGGCTGTCTGTGACATCCCTGCCTCCCTCCATCCCTCCCCATCCTGAGAGGGACCAGGGCCATGGGTCCCCCATCCTTACGTGTGCTCTCACAGGCTGAGCAGGGGCTCGGGGCCGGGCCAGACTCGGGGCTGTAGGGTTTGAAGCTGATGCCCAGGACGTTCTCTCGAGGCTGTGGAGGTCGGGCACTGAAGATGCTGCTGACCTTGGAGACATGGAGGAGGCTGGGGGGGACACTGCTGGGCGAGGCAGTGGTCTGTGGGCAGAGAGGACTGTTACCAGCAGTCGGCTGCTGCTCAGAGTCCCTCAGCTGCCATCCTGCCAGCTGTGAAGGACGGAGCTGAGCCTCCCTGGCACCACAGCGAGCCTGTTCCTCACAGAACCATGAGCATCATGGGGAGTCACCACCCCAGTGCCTCTCTCTGTACCAGAACCTGAGCCATATCCCACCCAGGATGGCCAAACCCCTCATTGTCGATGGGTTTTTCCCCTTCAGGCAGCTGAACTTCCTAAAGCCATCACTGCGAGCCGAGCAATCAGCCGGGTATGTGGCACCGTGACAGTCACGCTGTGGCCCAGTTCCACGGGGCCAGTGCCCCAATTTATGCACCTATCCTTAATTAGCCATTTGAAAAATACACTGCAATTTCCAGCTGTCATTTAGTAATACTTAATAATCGGTGTTTTCCAGGCCCTGAAACGTCCTGCACCCTGGAATGCTGCTCTGCAGTTGTGTCACTCCTGATCCATGAATTCACAAAAGAATATGTATCTGTTTCCTTTCCTTAAAATACACTCTTCCAAATGTTCCTTTGGTGACAGAAGCCAGAGCCTCTCATTTTCCTCCAGAGAGGACCTGCAAACAAATCCCAAAATAAATGCTGCTTTGTCTACCTGTTATAGGATGGATGGGGCTTGGAGCAACCTGGTCCAGTGGAAGGTGTCCCTACCCACGGAAAGAGGGCTGGAACTGGGTGAGCTTTCAGACTCTTTCCATCCAAACCATCCTGGGATTCTGTAACAGCACTTCTGAAGGGGAACCCAGGGCGAAGTGGAGCCACCACCCTGCAGGGACCACTTACCACCCAGAGATGGGCTCCAACACATTCCCCTGGAAGCCTGTCTCTGATTTTTGGCCCTGCACTGCCAGAGATCACCTTTCTCCATGACCAGAAATCATCCCTTTCCCTGCCAAGCCAGCCCTGGAACGGGCAGGACGGGGACACGGGCACAGCGGGGGCACCGCTGGCAGCCCCTCTCGCCCTTCCAGCCGGGTCTTCTGTCCCCTCGCGTTTCCTGCCGGGAAGCAGCAGCCCTAATGAGCAGGTCGCGATGCAGCTGGGGCTGGTGCTTTGTGCCCTCGCTGGCGGAGCGCTGCTGTAACTTCCTGGGCATTATCTGTGAGTCACGGCCGCGGCGTGGCCACGCGTCCCGCACGGCTGGGTCCGCGCACCGCGGACACACCGCGGACACACCGCGGGCACACCCGGGCTGTACCTGCCGAGCTCATCCCCGCCGATCCCCGGGCTCCGGGAACGGCCGGGACACCCGCCCTGGCCAGCAGCAGCGGCGAGTGCGGGGCCACCCCCGGCACAAACCTCCTCCCATCCCCGCGGGCGCTTGGCGCAGGCACCGCTGATGTCCCCCGGCCACGGGGAGCCACCTCCCCGCTGGTGTGGAGCTCCCCGGGCTCCTGTGGGTGCGGAGGAGCGGAGAGAGGCACTTTCTGTTTCACTGCATCAGCCCCACTCTCACCCCTTCCCCGCCAGGCAGCAGGGACAAGCCTGGATCTGCCCCAGGTTTCCCTACACCCGGATTTCCCAGCAGGGCTGCAGCCCTTGCCTTCTCCCAAAGGTGCCAGGGGGAGCCCCTCAGTTTTGTCCTCGAGGCTGGGAGGGCTGGAGGGTGCCCTTCAGTGCCCTAATGAGCCTGAGAGTCCCAACACTGATGGGATTTCAGTTCTCATGCCCCCACATCGTGGGGCATCCCTGGGTACCCCCAGTGCCAACTGTCGGTGACAGCCAGAGCTGTGGCAGGTCCTGAGAAAAGCAATGTGGGGATGCCAGGAACCCTTCATTGAAAAGAATTTCTCCTGCCTACACAGAAATGAGGCTTTTGTAAATATCATTTTCCCATGGCATTTGTGTGCTATCTCCACACGTCTGATGTGTCACATCTCACCCTGCAGCAGCTGTAACCCTTCGCTTATCAGACCAGCAGAACTACAGTCCTCCAAAGGAGAAATCTCTCCTTTGGAAAACACAGAAAACACAGCCTGGCTTCCCCAGGGAGCCAGCAATGCTGGATGCCACAGCACTCCCACCTCCAGTGTGCAAATATATCAAATTAACACCCAAACGTGCCATAGGTCAGACTGCTCTGAGCACTCCTCAGCAGGAAGCACATTCTTACACTCAGCTGAATTTTCAGCTGCTCATTTCCTTAAAAGTCTAAAGTCTAAATAATTTGGGGGGCCTGTCAGAGAAGAGGTTAAGCAGGGGTAAGCAGTGTAGGGCCTGTGCAGCAGAGAAAACAAGTGGTGGTTTTGCAGAGATGTTTCTGTAGAGGAGAGCGCGTGACCCTGCCCACAAAACCTTTACTCATCCTTCGCTGGCTTTTGAGTAAAAGTCAGAGGCAGAGCCCAGCCCGGATCACACGTGCCGCTGCGGTCTGAGCCCTTTCCCCCACGGCCTCCCTGCAAATGCTCCAGCAGCCACAAGAGTGCCCCGTGCTGTGGGGAGAGGGGCACAGCCAGCCCCTGCCTGTGGCACCCATGGTTTGCTTTCACGGGACAGCCAGGAGGGACACTGGGGACACTCAGGGACCCCTGGCCAGCTTTGCTCACCTTGCAGAGAGCAGGCACTGCCTGTCTGCAGTGTGAGCCCTCTGCTAAAGCTGTCAGGAGTGCAAACACCCCCTCAACTCCCTGTCCCTGCTCCGAGGCTGGGAGCAGAGCTGGGCAAAGCACCCAAACCAGGGACAGCAGCACTGAGGTGCCCGTCCCCTTTGTCACGTGCACTGACCTGCAGCTCCACACCCTGCTGTGGAGGGAAGGCCCCCAAAGATGTGGCAGCAGAGGACAATCACCAGGGGAAAGGTAACCCAGGCTGGGCTGGAGGCTCAGCATCCAGGGAAACCAGCCAGCAGTCACCCGCAGTTTCGGAGTGGGAGGGGAAGCGGAAGCCAGGGAACACCTGGGTGTTGCAACCAGAGCCAGGGCCCAGCCATGTCCTGGAGGAGCAGAAGGACACCGGAACCCCCAAAAATCCGGAGCATCAAGACGGGAGAGAGGGAGGCAGCCTGGTTTAAATAAGCTGGAAGGAGCTGCCTCGGATCCTCCTCCCCAGCTGAGCTCGGCTGCCCTCACAGGTGCTCACAGCCCCGTGTCCAGGCTGGGAACTCCTTCACCTGCTTGTGAAGCATCAATTGTCTGCACAGAGCAGCTCAGGCAGCACACAATGGAGACATTGTCCTCGCCAGGGACAAAGATGTCCCCAGCCTGTGAGAACCCCTAGTCCCTCTGGGTGACAACATCCTGCTCAAGTGCTGCTGCTGAGTGGGGCCTACCTGGGAGGGGACAGGACCCAGCACCAGAACAGGGTGAGAGGACACTGCCAAGGCCCTGGTACACACAGCAGAGTGAAATCCCAAAGCCAGCCAGGGTCACTTGCAGATGCAGGTGACCGACTGTCGATTGAGCCACCCTGATGTGGCCAGGGACAGGACATCATCCTGTGCCACTGTGAGCACCCTTTGGGGACAGACCCCAAAATGTTCCAGGGGCTGAGTAACCACTGCTCACCTCACTCCACAGAGGGACAAGAGAGAGGCCTGGACAGACAAATAGATGCTGCTGCCATTGCACAGCCAAGGGTGGCTCCCAGCACCCCTGATGGCCCATTTAACCCAAGTGACAACGCCAAGGTGACCCAGTGGGGCTGTCGGGTATTGAGCAATTGTCTCTGCGTGTGGCCATCCCAGTTCCTGCCCCACCATCCCCAAGATGCAGCGATGCCACCCTGCTCTGGGGCCATCCAGAGCTGGTATCACTCTGCATCTCCTAAGAGCCAGCATGACCCCACCGTGCCCCCGCTTCTGGCCGGGACCCCCACGCCCAGGGCTGGAAGGGGACAGGAAGGGGATGGTGTCAGAGCTGGCCCTGCCTCCCCTGGAGCCCCATCCCGCCGCCACCGCCGCCTTTGTTCCGGATGTCGCTGGCACGGCCGGCGCTGCTCAGCACAGTAATTACTCGCTGCCTCGCCCGGTGCCCAGCCGGGATGGATGTTTTCCTCATGACAGGATGCTCAGCAAAGCCCCACATCCAAGGCTGAGCAGCTCCCAGACAGCCCAGCTCAAAAACCGAGCAGGGAAAACTGCCTGGAGAGCAGGTGAGGGGAGCAACAGGGGCTGTGCCCACAAGTGCAGTGCTGCTGGAAAGTGCCCGAGGGCTCAGGAACGTGCCAAGTACCACCAGACCCCTCTGACAGCACCAACTGGTCCCCTCAGTTCACAGCTCCAGTGCGGCAAAATACCCCAGAGCCTCGACACCTCTGGCAGCACAGGGCAGGCACCAGGGATGCTGCTGGCTGCCCTCCCTCCATGTGCCCAGGGCTGCCTCAGGCAGCTCCCCCGGCTCCTTCTCCCTCCGGCTGCTGTGAAGGAACACCCCGGAGAGCAGGAGGGAGAGCCCGGTCCCTCCACCAAAACCCGAAGGGAGCGGGTCCGTGGAGCCCCGGAGCCGCCCGCACTTACCGGGGATGTTTTGCCGTCCATGGGCCGGGATCGGGGCTGGGCTGGGCTCAGAGCTGCGGCACGGCCATGCCAGCAGCGCGGTGCCGAGCACAGCCAGCTCGGCGGCGCCGGGGCAGGAGGTGTTTGGCGAGCGGGCTCGTACGTCAGTGCCAGCGCCAGGAGCAAACCTGTCGGACCTGCCGCCCGGCTCCAGCGCCGCCGGTTTCCCAACTGCTCCAGGCGCAGCCTGCAAAACACCTGCCCCGTGCCGGCCGGCAGGGCCAGAGGGGCCCGGGGAATGTGCGAGCAGGGGAGATCTGGCCCCAGGGAGCAGCAGTTCCCCGCTGCTCTCCAGGCTGCTTGCCCACCCCAGCCCCCCTTCCTCCCCTGTGTGCCCCCCACTCGCTCACCCACAGCTCTCCTGCCCAGAGGAGGATGCACAGCCATACCCAGCCCCAGGGGAACCTCGCTGGTGTGACCCAGGAGTCAAGAGTTCCCTGTTCCAAAGGAAATAAAATGGTGTTTTCCCCTTAGTTTCTCTGGAGGCCTTTTTATTCCTTTGCTAATGGAGCTTCTTTGCTAAATGCTTCTTCCAGGAGCCAGCAGCAGCCTCCCTTGCAGGCACAAGCTGGGGGATGCTCTGCTGAACCGAGAACTCAGGAGGAAACAGGTGAAAATATGCAGATTAAAGGAGAAAGGCCTAGCTTCATCCTGTGCTTTCTGACAGCCAGACCCACAGCCCTCAGTGCCACACGTTTCTCCCGGCATTATTCATAGTAGAAGTCCCTTATTCATCCAGCTCCCCACCCACACCTGCTCATCAGAAGGGCAGGAGACAAGCAGGGACATCCAAGCTTGGAGGAGCCCTGCTGCAAAGCCCCTTTCTTTTGGGGCTGGATCCCTCTGAGCTCTCAGGAACCCAGCTCAGAGAGGGGTTCTGAGTCAGCCCTCACTGCACAGCACCCTCCTCTGTAGTTTTCACAGGCAGATGTGGTTTTGGGGGTGTTTTGTTTGCTTTTTGTGCCTCTGCAGGCTGTGGCTGCTGAGGTCCAGGAGTGGCCAAGCACTGAGCTGCACCCCCAGACAGCCCTGACCCAGCTGCGCCCTCTTAAGCTGCTGTGTCCACTTCTGAAAGGGATTCTCAGAAAACAGCTCCAGGAATTGTTCATTGCTTGCTGCAAAGCCAGAGAGCAAGTTCCAGAGAGCAGGGTGTGTGGCCTGACCCCACAGCCTGATGGCAAAATGTCAGCCTGCACACAGCTGCTGGGTGAAATCCTCACCTTCCCTGCTGGTAATGCTGCTGGGAGCCCTCCCTGCACCCTCCTGCCCTCCCAGCCATCAAACAGGAGCTAAAACACACAGCCAGAGCCGGCTCCACCGGCCCAGGAGAGCTACTCCCACCTCCAGGCACCAGGGAGTTGGGATGAGGATCCCTGTGCTCTGTCCTGCGGCGGGGCTGTGCAGAGCCAGCCCTCCGGCCCCATCCCTGCCCTGCTGGGTGCAGCAGCAGCTGCCTGACCCTGCTGTCACCCTGGGGAGGCTTCCTGAGGGACAGCAGGGAGGGAAATGCACAGAGCCAGGTGCTCCTGGGCTGGGTTTCCCTGTGGTGTGTCCAGCAGGGAGGCATTTCGGGGTCAGCCACGTCGCCCCCAGCTCACACTGTCCCCTCAGCAGCCTCTCCTGTGGCACCTGGCAGTGCCCTCCCTGCAGAGCTCAGGGTCCAGCCCGACTCCTCCTCACCATCCAAACATTCTGCAGAACTCTCATTCCTCCTCAGCCTCTTTCATTTTCCTCTAAATTGCCAACCACTTCTCCCAACTGCCTCACCACAGGGCCAGCCCCACGGTGCCTCTTCCACAGAACTCCCACTTCCCTGGGTTTTGTTCCCGTTGCTTTCAATTGTCATTATCTGACACAAAACATATCCTGTGGCTTTGTGTGGGACTGGCTGTGCCTCATCTCAGGACTCCTCACTTCTGTGGCTGCCAGACCTGACTCAGGGGCCAAGGGCAGAGTGGCAGGACATCAGCTGGTCTGTCCTGGATGGGAATAAACCCAGGGCAGGGAGGGGATCTGCTTCTGGTGCTCTGGCCAGGCTGTGAGTTTGTGGAAGCCCTTGGCCTTTGTCAGGAAGGATAAGTCAGGGAAAACAGGAGAAATCTCCCGCTTCAGGCCTTTAGGATGGTTCTCCAAAGAGGAACCTGCATGTCCGTGCCCACAATGATGCGCTCTGAGTCTGTCCAGAGTACTTCTTGTTTCTCTTGCTCTTTATATCTGTGTCCTTTCCACTAATTCCCCAGTGGGAAATTCCTCTTTCTGAGGAAAATCACTCTCCATCACATGAGGGCCCCAGGAAAGCCCTCAAGCAAGCTCTGAGGCAGAGCAGAGCACTCACACACAGTCTGCTGGGTGGTGATGCAGGTCCCAGCACCACCAGACAGGCAGGACATCACCATGGGGCCAGACCCCACAGCCATCAGGTCACAGACATTCCTGGGGGCTACCAGAGCCCTGGGGACAGTGACAGCCCCTGTGTCACACTGGATTTCCAATGTCACCCCTGTGTGAGGGTGTTTGCAGGACACAGGGTAGCCCAGAGGTTGTCATTTAGCCCCAGCAATTGGAGAAAGGGGAATTGGAGGCTGAGCCCAAAAGGAAGGGAAAGCCAGAACCCCCTCCTGGAGCTCCAGGGCTGGTTGGAACCTGGCTGGATTTATCTGCTGGCAGGACAGGACACGGTGCTGTGCTCAGGAAAACCCCTGTGAGAGGTCACCCTGGGTGCCAACACTCACCTGTGCTGTGCTGTTAACACCTCATTTCACAACACAGCAGCAGAGACATCACTTACTCGTACTCGCCTTTCTCAGCACGGCCCCGCTTTGCTCAGAAAAGCCCTCAGAATTCTTCCTTTCAAGCCCTGTCGGAAAAGCCCAGCCCAGACTGGGGGTGAGTGGGTGGACAGCAAAGAGAAGTGGAAGCGGCTGCTCAGTGACTTTCCTGCGCTGTTCGAACGCCTCCCAGACGTCACTGAGCCAGCCCCCGGGGGAAAAACGAGCGCTCGGCTCCCGCCGGGGCACAGCCCGGCCCCGCGCTCGCCCCGCCGCCACGGAGGATGCTGAGCGGCCATGGTCCCCTCTGCCACCGCCCTGGCGCCCTGCCTGGCGCTGCTCCTTGCCTGCCTGACCCACGGTGAGTCTCCTGTGCCGGTTCTCATCTCCCTGCTGGCGGGGGCTGAGCCTCACGGCTCCGGGTGGGTTCCTTGGCATGGGGGATAAGGTTGGAGCCGCAGCCTGGACACCTTTGCTGGGGTGCTCAGCCCCCAGATCAGCGTTTTGGAGCAGGGCATGGCCAGGGCTCCCTGCTCAGCACTTGCCTTTCACTGCTGGTTGGGAGCTCAAAGTCTCAGTGAGGGGCACCAGCCTCGTTTGTCCCCACTGGTGTGACCACTGTCACTGGGGACACTGTGCTGGGCTGAGTGTTTGCCAGCAGGCAACAACTGCCAGGGAAACCTGCTAGGGGAAGGTGGCAGATGTTGTCAGCGGGGCTTTTCTGCCAGGTGACAACACCGAGATCAGGCGGGAGGTGTGAAAAGTCTGGTTTCACCCCGGCAACAGATGAGCAAAACAGGAAAGCCGAGTCCAAACAGAGCTGCTGGTGAATGGCAGGGGATGGGGGATGCAAATACAGCTCCTTTCTTGGGGCAGGAAAGCACCGAGTAGCCTCAGCTGGGCTGTTCACAAAGAAAGAGGAAGGAGAAAAGGGGGCTGAGCAAATCCTGAAAGCTGGAAAGAGAAACCTGGGCAGAGACTTGCCTGTTTCGGGTGGTCAGTGCTGTTACCTCACCCACCCCGGGGTGATGCTGCAGGGAGCCAGGCTGAGGCTCCTGTGGGGCTGGTGTGGCAGGGCTGTGCTGCCCCCCCTGAGCTCCCCTGTGCCCCACAGGTGAGGGGCTGCCCAGCCCCCGGAGTGTGCGCTTCGCTGCCGAGGTGGGACAGCACCTGCTGAAGTGGGAGCCGGGTCCTGACTGCCCCAGCAACGCCCACTACAACGTGGAGTACAAAGTGTGAGTAACAACAACAGGGAACACGGGGATCCTGCCCTGCCCAGGGCCTGGTTCCAGCCCTCTGCTCACCCCTGGTGCTTCTCCCCACAGCTATGGCACATATACCTCCTGGACAGCCATCCCAGAGTGCGGGAAGACCTCGGAGCTCTCCTGTGACCTCACCAACTACACCCTGGACCCGGAGCAGCGCTACTACGCGCGGGTCAGGGCCGTGTCCGGGGACCAGAAGTCCCCCTGGAAAAGGACTGGCTCCTTCTCCCCACAGGAAGGTGGGTTGGGGTCGGCCTCCACCCTCTGCTGGTGGGGTCAGGGTGCCAAACTGCTTGGAAAGGACTGCAGAATGAATGAGAGCAGGGAGATTTCCCAGGGAGATTTCCCTCCACACCTTCCCTGGAGGGCAGGGGGGCTGCACAGGGGGATGGGACAACCTGAGGATGGATGGGACAGTCACAGCTCTGTCTGGTGCTGCAGAGGCTGAGAGCTGTGAACAGGAAACAGCCCTGACCCTGCTGTTGTGACTGATTTGCTTCCAGCCGGCCTGCGCCTGGCGGGGCAGAGCCTCTCCGTGATGGGCAACTCCATCCAGGTGAGACTGCAGCTGCTCCTGCCCCCCGGGAACATCAGCCAGGAGGACAGAGACCTCCGGGAGACAATGACCCGCTACCACGTGTACGTCAGGAGGACACGGGACAACCACACGGTGAGATGAGTTGCTGTCCCCATGTTGTCCCCATCTGCTCGAGTGGAAAACCAGATTGTTAAGGCATGGTCTGCTGTAGGAGTAAATGCTGAGCATTGTCACAGCCACAGCAGCACAGAGAGGCTTTTCTGTGTGTTTTATGGCAGAGTTTTCCGGCTCTTGTGGGGATTTTGGATCTAGCTGCTGCCACCATTATCACAGCACAGCCTGGGGATTTACCCCAGGGGGGAGGAGGAGGGAGGAAAGCAGGAGCTGGGGGCTCTCAGGTACTAACCTGTGTTGTTTTGCAGCTCACAGTGGTGGAGAAGAGCCCAGAGTTCACCATCAGGGAGCTGTTCTGGGTCACAGAGTACTGCCTGAGCGTGGAGCCCAGCCTGGCCCACAGGCATGTCCCCACCTGGCGCACCCACGAGCAGTGTGTCACCACCGGCCACAGGGACAGTAAGTGGGACACAGGGAAGGGGAACCACGGGATACAGCCCCCCTCCACAGCCTCCTGGCCCTAGGGGTGTGGGGGTCCACTCCAGGGCAGCCTCTGGGTGCTGTATGCACTGAGGAATCCTCCTCTCCCCCCTCACCTGGTCACGTCCTCTCTTGCAGGGAGCTCAGAGCTTCTCCCGGCTGTCCTCAGCTCCTCCCTCATCACCCTGCTGCTGCTGGGCCTGCTGGGGGCTCTGCTGGCCTGTACCTACATCAGGAAACCTGTGAGGACTCCATCTGTCCTGGTAAGGCAGGGACAGTGCCATGCCACCCTTTGGGCGCAGGCTTGGGGAGTGCTGGGAGAGGCAGGCACCAAGCAGGGATGAAGCACAGCTCACTCCCCTCTTCCTCTCCCTCCCAGAAGTCCTTCATGAAGCAGAGCTCGCTGCGGGTGGAGCATGAGCCCCCGTCCTCGGGCAGCCTGGATGCAGACCCCACCCAGCAGCTCTTCCTGTGCCAGAAGGACCTGGAGAACAACCCTGAGGGCAGCACCAGCACAGCCCAGCCACCCCTGGAGCAGAGCTGGAAGGTCCCAGCATGGCCCAAGGACCAGCTGGGGCCCATGGGGAGCAGAGACAACAGTGGCACCAGCACTGACAGCGGCATCTGCCTGCACATCCCCTCCTCCTCTTCTTCCTCCTCCTCCTCCTCCTCCAGCTGCTCAGCAGACCCCGAGCCCCAGGGCTACAGGCAGCAGCTGCCCATGGCTGAGGACAGTGGGGTGGGCTTGGGGAGCCCCTGCTCTGCTCCTGGCTGCCCCTCTGGCAGTGGGAATGCCAGCCCAGAGGAACCCGAGCTCTCCCCAGCCCCCAGCCAGGAGGATGTGGAGTTCCGGGGGTACCTGCAGCAGTCTAAGGGCACTGTGGGGCCAGAGCAGGCCCCGGACAAGGGAGTGCCCCCCTCGGGCTGTGCAGGGTCTGTGCAGGGCGTGGGCAGCACTGACACCGTGCTGGACATTGAGTGCCCTGAGCTGGCTGTATCCAAAGGGTATTTGAAGCAGTCTGCTCCTGAGCATCCCCTCACACAGGACCTCGCTCCGTGGGGAGCCCCTGCCTGGGACTTCTCCTGCCAGGTGGGGCCCCAAGCCCCCACTCTGCTGAGCTGGGCAGCTCCAGGCGCTCCACTGACCTCCAAAGCCAGCCCTGATCTGAAAACTCCCTTCGACCTGAACATCTTCAACAACACTGCCTTCCTGGGCACGCTGCCACTCATCTCCAGCCTCAGCTCCAACTGGATCACACCTCCCATCAAGCCCCTGAGCCAGCTCAGTGGGGACAGCAAGGACAGCCGCCTGTGACCTGTTCTCTGGGGGCCACCAGCCCTGCCCTCTGACCCAACTACCTCGTCTGCCACTGGATAAGCTACCCCTGAATGTTCACAGTGCCTGGCCCAGCCGTGGCCCAGGAGCATCAGCCCAGCCTGGTGGGGCTGCTTGGCCCCTGTCCTGCTTTGGGCAGCCCGCAGTGCATCCCTCCAGGCAGTCCAGCTGGCAGGAGACAGGGCTGGGCTGTGCTGGAGGGGCTCATCCTGACCTCCTTGGGCCATGAAGGAATCACACCAGGGCACGTCTGCTTTGTCTGCCCTCCTCAGTAGCCCAGCACAGGGTGCAGGGCCACCCTCCAGGCCTGGGACAGTCTGTGCTCCCACTTCCCCCTTTCCTGGACCAGCTGGGCTCCTCCTGCTGATGTCCACAGGGCTGATGCCATCCCAGCCTTTCACAACACAGAGACCGAGAGCAGACGTCAGCCTGACATCAGCACCCTGCTGCTGGCAGCACGGGGCTCCTACCCTGCCTGACCTCACACGGATGGACAGAGGGACTTTCTTGACCCTACAGAGACCTTTTAGCACCCAGCCCCCCTGGGAGAGCCCCAGGACAGGGTGTGGGGTGCACCTACAAGCCCAGCGTGAGCCAGGGCAGTCCTACCCACACTATGGTCTGTGTCCTGCCACTCTTGGACACAGACATTATTTATTGCATTTTGTTTGTAAATACAGAAAGGATGTGGTGTTATTTATTCAGTCCATTTGTCTGTCCATCCTCTCCCTAAGGTTTCTGTTTCCAGATTTGGACATTCCCCGTCAGCAAGAGGCAATGTGCCTTTGCCTCACGTGGGGAAGAGCATTTCCACATCACAACTGGGAAAAAGGGGAACCATGGCAGCTCCCCAAGAGCTCCTCACGCACCTGAGTTCCTGGGGGGTTGTCCCTGGGGAATTTTGGGGAGCAATCACCAGGGGAGCAGCAGGGAAAAGGATCTGGGGTGATTCCAACAGGGATGCACATCCCACGGGACATCACGTGGGAAGGACAGGAGCAGAACCCTCAAGCCCAGGGGTGGAGGAAAGACAACAGTCAGGGCTCTGCTCAGCAACGTGGCGTTCAGTCATAGGCTGAGCCTGATGACCTCACAAGTCTTTTCCAAACTAAAGATTCTGTGATGCTGTCAGCAGATGTCATCAGAATGGAAACAGGATGAGACCCAACAGCTCACCCCGGGTCACCTTCCAGGCCACAGGGAAGTTTTTCCAAAAGTCACTCCATTTCCAGGAACCTTCACGGTGGGAAGTAAAACTGCTGGCAGAAACCCTCCTCGGGGAATGTGGTTTTAAGGTGAAGGGGTTTTTTGTTTTATTTTCAGCTCTTCCAGCACAGGCAGGATGAGGGGGCTGACGTGCTGTGTTTCCTTCTCTCACAGCTCACGTGTGGCTCTGCTCACACGTGAGATCCATCCCTGCATCCCACAGGGATGTGGAGGGCAGTGGGAGCCTCCTCCTGCCCAATCTCCTCTGCCTCTGTGTATTTTGGGGGTTAGAGCTTTCTGCTTTCTTTTTTATTTTTTTCACTTCCTCTGGAAAACGGAGTCATCAAATCGTGACTTTTTTTTTGTTGTTTTTCTTTTAAACGCTGCTGACGTCAGGCCCCACAGACAGATGCTGTGTTGTGCAGGGCTCTGCTGGATCCTGCTCACCACGGAGGGCTCCCAGCCCCCGGGAGGTGGCATTTCCCCCTCCCCATGAGCAGTCAGAGATCTCCTTTCAGCCAGGAGAAAGCCACAGACCACAGGGTTTATCTCTGATAGCCAAGAGCACAGATGGTCCCTCTGACTCTCTGGAAATCCCACTCTGTCCTCACTGGTTTTCCCTACACACAGCCACGGGGCTCTCGTGAGTTTTTCTTCGTTTTTCTTCTGAGAGAAACTTGAAAAGAAATGGTCCCAAGGCCCCCGAGCCTCACCCAGCCCCCGCTGGCCAAGCAGGGCCCCTCTCCATGGCCACGGTCTCCCCACTGCTGCTCCTGTGCTCCAGGCACTTCCACAGCCACTTGTTCTGCCGACACCAAAGGCAACTGGCACAAAAAACCCAGGAGAAACTCCACAGGGGCTTTCTGAGGCATTTCCTTGCACTGGCAGTGTGGAGAGCCAACTTCCATGTCGATGCAGATATTGGATGGAGGAGGAGGAGGAGGTCAGAGACAGATTTCCCTGTTTCCTCACCAAGTTTTCTGCAGTTGCACAAATCCAGTCACCCAGTTGTGGGACTCCTGGCCCTCTTCCTCAGCTGGTCCCCTAAGGAACAGTCCGGTGCCAGGTCTCTGGGTGTGCAGGGAGGCCTCTAAGCCAGGGGGAACATGGCTGTTCTCACCAGGATCAGTTCTGAGGAATCCTAAATGAGGCTGCATCCTCTTCCTCCATCCCAAGCAAGGGGAGGCTGCAGCAGTGCTGACCCAGGCACCTCCTGGCTGCAGAGGGCCAGAGAGAGAGCAGCAGATGGAGGAGATGCCCAGGGAATTCGTGGAGTTTCCCTCTCTGGACACATTCCAAACCCACCTGGGTGCGTTCCTGTGTCACCTGCTCCAGGTGCCATTGGGCAGGGGGGGTTGGAGCAGATGGTCTCCAGAGGTCCCTTCCAACCCCAATGATTCTGTGATTCTGTGGAGTTTTTAGCAACAGAAACTGCTCTGTTGCCATTTCAGTTGAAGTCCAGCACATTCAGGGGCTGTTTCTTGCAGAAGTGAAAATGGAGGAATTCCCCTGGCCAGTTTTGGTTGCTTTTTCTGTTGGTGATGGGCTGTGAGTGTGAGACAGGGAGAGGAAGAGCTCCAGCCCCATCCCTCTGTCCCTGGCCACACATCTCATCCCAGGGACAGTGGGGAAGGAAACACAAACCAAAGCCTGTGTGGGGAGAAACCAAAACCAGAGCTAGGGGAAAACCTCTGAAATCCCACAGCCACAGGCAGGACTTTTGCTGGAGAAACCTTGGGACTGTCCTGAGGGAAGCCCAGGGGCTGCAGGGCAGCACGGAGGCTTTGGGGCACAGCACTGGGGGACAAGGGGGGACAAGGGGATGTCCTACCTGCCTCACCTGCCCAGCTCTCACCTGCTGCCCTCCCTTCTCATGGCCCCTGGCTGTGGAAGGGCTCGTAGCCACTGCCCGAAGTCCCCAGTGAGCCACTGATGCTGAACGGTGGCACCAGCTCCAGTGCCACCGACCCCAACCCCCTGCAGGGAAAGCAGAGAGGTCACCAAGCTGCCTGTCCCCCTCCAGCCCCTGCCAACAGCAGAACTGGGTGGATTTGGGACTGGGGATGGGGGTGTGACACCTTGGCACTGCACAAAGGGTGCCCCTGGCCCCCTCAGGGCATCACTCACCGTGAGTGGTAGAGGCTGAAGACAAAGTCAGGCCCTGGGGAGGCAGGAGGAAGAGGAGGGAGAGGTGTCAGAGCCATGTGTTGCCATGAACCCACCTTTGCTTTGCTGTGAGCCTGTGTGGCAGGGTGGGGACAGGCAGCAGGACATCACTGTGCATCCCCCTGCTCACCTCAGAGTGCCCCCAGCTTGGCCCAGAGCCCCCCTGCACCAGGGTTTCCCCATCTCTTGTGTTCCCCACACCCCAGTCCCTGCAGCCCTGTGCTCTGAGCTCCCCCCTGCTCTGTCCCCTTGTCCCCTTCCCTGTCCCCCTGGTCCCCTGCCCATACTCACGGCGCCGTGGGTGGCCCCGCCGGTACCACCGGATGAAGGTGTAGCCAAAACTCGCCAGGATCAGCAGGGCCAGCCCGATGCCCAAGACAACCCCGATCACCTTGATGGGCTCCTGTCCTGGAAGGCAGAGGGAGGAGGGGCTCTGCAGAGACACCTCTGGGAGCTTGGGGGTCCCTATTGTCCCCAGCAGGGGACAGGACAACTGGGAGTGGGGGTACAACTCTCCTGCAGGTGCTGTCCCCATGGCGGGGAGGGACTGCACCCGGCAGGGCTGCCAGAACTTGTGGCACAGAGATTTTTGCTGCCCACAAAGCCCCATGACGGCACGGCCGCTGTCCCCAGGTGAGCTGGCAGGTGGGACGGTCACTGGGAAGGGACGTGGCCACCCTGACCACGATCTCCACTCCCGGCCCCGCTTACGCCCTCGTGGGGTGATGCTGCGCTCCTGGAGGCGCTGGGGCCATTTCTGGGCTGGCAGTTCCCTCTAGAGGATGTTTTTTGTCAGGACGAGCAGCCGCTGCCACCAGCGCCCGGCTGGCGCGGGGACACGGACGGGGCTGTGCGGGACCTCTGCGGGCTCCGCACCGCCCCATCCCTCCCCTCCGTGCCGCAGGGTCCGGTAAACCCAGCACCAACCAACCCTCCCGGGATTGTCGGGACACCAGCACAGCCCCCGAGCACCGATTCCTGCGCTGACAGCCCTGCCGGGGCCGTGCCAGGAGGGCACGGGAGGGGTTTGGGCAGCACGGCCGGTGGAGGGCACAGGGACGGGGCTCACTGCGGCACCGGGAGCGAGGAGACAGCGGAAAGGGGTGACCTAAGAGCGGCTAAATTTAGGCAGATGCCAGCGGAGTGAGAGCACTTCCCCTCTGGTCACAGTGTTTACACAGCGAGCGAGGTCTCAGGGCGTCCTGCAACCCGCAGCGCTCGCTCCACCTGACGGGACGGACAAACCGCCGGGGCCACAGAGCATCGGCTGCAGCTCCCGGGGTTCGCGGCGGAGACCTGTCCTGCCCCTTCCTTTCCCCTCCTCCCGGCCCTCCTGGCAGGGCTCAGGACAATGTTTGTGCTGGGGCAGGGGCGAGCTGCATCCCCGGAGCCCCGGTGTGGGCGAGGTCAGGGAGCCGCGGCAGCCGTGACTCACGGCAGGAGCTGCGGGGCAGGAGGAACGTGGTGCAACAGCCTCCCTGAATCAGCCGCTGCCGAAACTGCCCCGTCCCCACGCCCACTGCCCGTGGGAGGCTGACGGCGGCGTGCCCCGGCCCTGCCCCGTGCCCTGTGTGGGAGGAATCCCTGACCTGGCACCCTCGGAAGAAGAGATCCCACATCCCAGGGGCTGGCTCTGAGCCACACCAGCCCCAGCTCACCAGCAGAGGGGAGGAAGGTCACCAAAGCACTGCCCACGAACATCCCACCTGTGCCCCAATGGGGGAGAAAGGCCACCCACTCACCTGGCCGGGGGTCCATGTCCCAGTGCTGTGCCACGGGAGCTGCTCTCGGTTATCCCGGGCTGGAAAACCCTGTCTGTGCTGGAGCCTGGCACGTCCTGCCTGTCCCCTGGTGACACAGCTGCCTCACTGCAGCGAGGCTGGGCACCAGTCCTGGCGCACTGGTCTGACTGGTTTGCAGGGAGAAAGCAGAGGAGCTGCAGCAGACACGGCATCGCCGAGCCCAGCCCCCGCCGCGGGGGCAGCTCTGCCCTCCCACCGCTGGGAGAGGCTGAACGGGGAGTGCTGGGAGCCCGAGGGGCAGGGACAGCTTGGACACAGACAGGTGTGTCCAGCTCTGCCAAGGTGCCCCAGTGGCCGTGTCCTCCGATTGCCACTTCCCAGCAAAGACGAGCAGCCAGAAGGTGGCAGAGGCCCACAGAGAACCCGGGCTAGGGGCCTCAGGCAGGATCCCAGGGCACAGGGAGGGACAGGGGTGGCCTTCACCAGTCAGACACGTCCCAGAATGATGCACTTACAGCTCTATTTCATCACCTTCTCCAAGTCCCAAGCCAGACCGTCGCTTGGGAACCAACTCCTGTTTGTAGGAAGAGGGAAAACCACCTCCTGTGGCTGCAGGGAAAAATGACAAACAGATATAAAACCCTGAACAGTTGGAAATGGGGCATCCAGGGGCAAAATCCCTCCCTGCTTTGTGCTGCTTTGCCAGGCACAGCCCCCGACCCTGCCATGCCCCCCATCAGTGACAGTGGGTGCCAGGGCAGGAGCCAGGCCCTGAGCAGCCCTGCCTGGGGTCAGCACCTTGGTGCCAGGAGCAAGGGTGATGCCTGGGACCTGCGGGGGTGCAGAGCCAGCAGGACATGGAGGGGACAAGGGAAACTGCAGCCCCCCGGTGGCTGGAACCACTCCTTGCTGGACAGTGGAGGCGACAGGGACAGGGCTGTGTGCGTGTGGCTCGGGGGGGCTGGTGGTCACTCCAAGCCCCCCCGGGGGCAGCCCGGCCTGACCTCTGCCTGACCCCAGGGGAGCCGGGTGCCCGGAAACCCGTGTCATGCCAGGCTCTGGGAGCAGGGAAGGGCGACTGGCTGCAAAGTGCAGCCGCACTCCAGGAAGCAAAGCCCCGGAGGCTGTGACACAACAGCTGCGAACCTGAGCTGCTTCCTCACGGCCTCGGATCCTGAAGGAGGAAGAGCTGCTCCTGCCTCCTGGGCTGCTTGCCCTTCCACGGCAGCAGGGCTGGCACTGGGATGCTCCGGAGAGGCTGCCAGGACCTGCCAGGTGCACCAGGGAGCCCAAGCCCTGCCCAGCTCCCACTGCTGCAGCCTGGAAAACATTTTTCAGGCTGAAATCTGCCACAGTAGCCCAGGCGGCCTCTGGCTGGACCCCACATCCCACATTGTCGGGGCATCACATGGACCACGAGGGCTGAGGACAAGGTCCCCACAGCTCCCAAGGGGGCTGGATCCTCAGTGTGGGTGTGGGGAGGGTGCCCCTTACCTGCAGAGCCACAGGTGGATCCCTGGCCAGGATCCTGGGCAGGATTCCTGCTGGCAGGGGTGAGCTGGCACAACGATGGCACAGCTCCCTGAGAAGTTGCAGGTCGTGGGTGCTCTGCAGTGTCCCACTGGCACAGACACACACCTGGCAGCACCGTTGGGAAAGCTGGATTTCCACAGGAGAAGAGGGTAATTAGCACTTGGCACATCCTGCACACCCAGCAGCTCCAGCATGAGTGTGCAGAGGGAACCAGCAGCCTCCCCGACCCCAGCCTGCTCCCTGGGCCACCCTCACCCTACTGGGACACTGCCTTCTGCACACCCCAACCTTGCTCCCATCCTGCTCCATCCCAGAGGGATTGATTATTCCTGGATAATCACAGATCCATGACCCTCAGCCATCCCCAGGGTCACCCCACGGTCCCCCCCTTGCAGCCCGGCGTGACCATCCCTGGGCACCCCTTTCCTTCCCTTTTCCTTCCCCCAGCAGTGCCAGCCGTGACCTGGGGCCGGCGGGGACACACAGACCGGGTGACCCGAGAGCACCAACTCTCCTCCTTTCCTCCTCCACCTACTCAAACCTCGGTTTGACAACAACGCCGCGCAACGCGGAAGAGCCGGACAAAGAACGGGCTGGCAGGGGATCCTCTTATCATCAGGAGGAGCAGGAAAAATCAGTCCGTTCACTCCTGATAAGCCACTTGGTGACAGCAGCCCCGCAGGTGAGTCACCCCCAGTGGCAGATGCTGGGGAGATTACCGCAGGTGGTGGTGCCGCTGATAGACAGGTGTTGTATTACAATATAAACCATAATTCCTGTTTCACAACTCCCACTGTGGGTTTTAAGGAGGGCCGGGGCGGTCCTGCCCCAGTGCGAGCGCGGCGTGGGCACCGAGAGCAGGCACAGGGGTGCGGGAGCATCGCCGGCCGCCTGCAGGGCACCGGGGCAGCCGCAGCCCCGCCGGCTCCCGCACCGGGGACGTTTGCCGGGTTTCCGCAGGCGGAGGGACCGCGGTGGAGCTGGATGGACATGGTGAGTCACTGGCAGCGCTGCCCGCGGGCCCGGGATGGGCACCAGTCCCCCGCACACGCCGTGCCCGGCTGCACTCACAGCCTGGAGAGGTTCTGAAGGGATGGCGCAGCCCCCCCGGCCCCGGCAGCAGCCAAGGAAAGGTTTTCCCCCTGTTCCTCCATCACTCCGTGGCTGGGTGCGGTGCTTGGGTACCCCCATGAGCTCTCACTCCCACGTTTCTGGGGCTGTCTTTCCTTCTCCTGGCCTGGGGATCAGACAAGCAAGGCAGGGAAGGGGAACAGGACCTTCTGAAGGATCTTACCCCACTTCTGGGTGGGGGCTGGGCCCTCCCAGCCCTCGGCAGAGCTCCCACTGCAGCACTGCCAGCCCCTCTGCTCAGCACAGGGGACACACCTGCAGGAAAAGCCATGGCCACCAAGCCCCCAGCCTGGCCACCAAACCCCCAGCCTGGCATGCAGTCCCACCCTGGGAGGGAGACACTTCCCCAGGAGAACAGACACGTATGACCACGAAGCCCACTGGGCACTGTGAAACCCTCCACCAGCAGCACCCCGGGACATCAACCCCTCCAGGGTGGAGAGCTCACTCCCTGCAATGCCTCCACACACCCACGGGTTAAATCCCCGCAGCCAAGGAGCCACCCTCGGGATCTGATCACCCTGCAAGCTTGGTTTGGTGGAGGAACGTCCCACCTGCTGCTGAGGGAGGGACAAAGCCCAGCTCAGCACAGCCTGCAGCCCCCAGCATGGATTCCCTGTGGAAAGGGGTGAAGAGCTCATCAGAACTCCATGGCCCTTGGGCTGGCACTCACAGCAGGATCCTGGAATGGCCTTGGTGACTCTAAGTGCTCCGGGGAGAACACAGCAAGGGAGCTCAATTAGTTACGGTAGCATTGAGTTCTGCAGGAACTCCTGGGCCTCCAGCTCCACGCAGGAGCAGGCACAGTCCTTGGATTTAACCAGTTGGGTACCAGTTATGCAGCTCTTGCTTGTAGAGTGGGTTTGAGAGGAGTCATGGAAGGGCAGCTCCAAGTTCTGAACCCCTTTGAAACAGAAGAGGTTCACGGACTGAAGAAATTGCAAAGAACACCCCTCCAAAAAAAAAAAAAAACCCAATAATCACCCATCTCATCTGCATCCACACCAGACCTGGTGTCTTGGAAAGGAGCCCAGCAGTGGATGACATGATGGGGACAATATGGGCAGTGTGGGGACAGAGGGGACCCCGTGCTGCTGCAGTGGGGCCCGGAGGATCCATCACCACCTGGGACCGTTCCCACAGGGAACCGTTATGATCCCATTATCCAGGTGGTGCCTGCCCAGGCCCACGGTGACACAGGAGGTCAGCATGAGGAAGGACCAGCCACACGTGCCCTGGGCTGCCTGTGCTGGCAGATGTTGGTGCAGCATTACAAAACTCCCAGGCCTCCGGGAGTTCTTCCCTTCCCTGCAGGGAAGAGGCTCAGGATGGGCAGCCAAGATCGGAGATGCAGGACCCAGGTTCCCCTTCCTATCCTGTCCTCCCGCTCTCAGCAGCTCCTGCCACCACAGGAAACAGGCTCTGCACCCCAGGAGCTGAGCAGAGCCCATCCAGGGGTGGGGAATTTGGCACAAGCTGCCTGCACTTGGCATGGGTGCCAGCTGAACCTGGCTTTGGGGGAAGAAGAGCCAGACACCAACATGCTGGGACACAGCCACATGGCACCAGGCAGGAGCCAGTCCTCCCCTGCACAGGTCACTTCTTGTTCCCAAAACCAGCAGCCCCAGCCGTGCTGCAGGGAGGCAACACTTCCTGGCTCATGAGGCCAACCTGCCTTTGTGAGCTAACCCAGGGATAATGGCTTGGCACTTGCTGTAAAACCCTGCTGGAAGAGCACTGTGTGCGTGGCTAAACATGTCCTGGCACAGTGACCCGGGCAGGGAGGGCTCACCTCTCCTCTGACCTTGGCACGCAGCCCCCTCCAGCTGAGCCACATCCCCAGTGCCCCCACACTGCTGTGCCAGCTGCCAGCCTCGGAGCCCTGGGATGGCACAGGGGCCTCTGCTCTCATCTGATGTGACAAACACCATCATCTCCAGGCCTGTGCTGCTCTTGCACTTCAGCACTTGGAGCAAAGGCTTCCAAACCCTCCTGGACTGTGCACCTGGATCTGTGGGTTTAACCTTTCTTACCTCTGTTCATGCAAAAATCGTCTCTTACCTGTAGTGGCAGAGTCCAGAAGCAGCAGCCAAAGAGAAGAGCTCTCTGGGGCTGGCAGGGCATGGAAGGGACCGGGCTCAGTGGAGCAGGAACACCTTTCCAAACGGCTGCTCTGTGGCACGGCACAACCACGGCTGGAAAACACGGATCAGACACCTCCAACGCCCACCTAAACCCTCCCAAAGGGGCTTCAGCCCAGCACCGAGCACGGGCTCACAGCACCTGCCCTCCCACCGCCCGGGATTTCTCGTACAAGGAGTTGTTTCAGCAGGATAATTCTGAGGAGCTCAAGCAGATCGATGCCTGAGTCATCCCCGCTCCAGCCCTGGCTGTGTTTATCCCGTGTCTTAGCAGCGGCACGGCCCTCCCTCCTCCCCGCCCTGGGAGTGCTGCTTCTCCCGGCTCGGGCTGGTTCCTCCTGCAGCCCCGTGGGGAGCACCGGGGCTGTGCCACCCCGGTTCTGACCCTGCTGCAGACACAGCCCCTCGCCGTGACATGCCCGTGAGTCGCAGCCCCGCAGGCATGTGTATTTTGAGTCAGGGTTTCTCTGCACATCGGGAAGCGCCTCTTTCGCAACATCTGTGACTTTTTAAGCCTCTGGCGCGTTAATGACAGTAACTACACCATTGAGAGCCAGTTACCGGCATCGCTCAGGTGGTGTCTGTAGGAACAAGGCAGCAGGTGACCCTGGCTGACCGCAGAGCCGGGCGTTGTCACCACAGGACCTGCCACCCCCATTCCCAGCAGCTCTAAGGCCACCTCAGGTGAAGGTCGGGGCAGTTTCCCTGCTCCTCCCTGGGCTGTGAGCTCACCACGGGGCCAGCTACCCTCACTACAATGACCTTCCCACCTTTCAGCTGCTTTTTGCCTGTGGTTCCAGCCTGTAACTGGTTTTCCTCTCTGGTTTGCAGGACTCAGCCTCGGAGCGGCTCAATGGCAGAGGTAACACTGGTGGGAGCTGGGAGAGATGATGGTGCCAGGCTGAGCCCGGCCATGCAGGGCCACCCTCCTCTGTCTTGCAGGTCCCTCCATGAGACCCAAATCCTCCAGGACACCGGGGTCCTTCAGGCGGGTCGGGATCCTTGTCCTGGCCGTGGTGCTCACCCTCGCCTGCCTGGTGGCCATCGGGTTCCTGGGTACAACTCCTGACCTCTGTCCCCCTCCTTTCCCCTGGCCACGGCTCAACAAACACAGAGCCAGCTCCCTGCTGGTCCCTCAGTGCCAGCCCTGAGCCTGCCCAGGAGCTGGAGCTCTGCACTGAGCCCCCCTCTTCCCCCAGTGAAGATTTACCTGGACAACCACTACCTGTTCTGCAAGCAGCCCCTGAAGCTGGTGCCACTGAAGCAGGTGTGTGATGGGCAGCTGGACTGTCTGCAGGGAGAGGACGAGGCCAACTGTCCCCAGTGGGTCCCCGAGGGGCCACCAGCCGTGGGTGAGTGCAGGACACCCCGCCAGAGCTCCAGGGGCTGGGCTGCTGTGGCCAAAGCTGACTCTGTGTGTGCCTCCAGCCCGTGTTTCCAAAGACAGATCCATCCTGCAGGTGCTCCACAGCCACACTGGAGCCTGGTCCTGTGTGTGCCACGACCACTTCACCCCGGAGCTGGCCAGAGCTGCCTGTGAGCAGATGGGCTACAGCAGGTACCCAGCTGCTTCCCCTTCCCTCTGCCTCAAAAGCTGCTCTGGAATGGGGCTCTGCTCCTCTGTGAAGCACTCAGAGCTCTGCACTAATGGTTTCAGTCCATCCCCAGCATGCAGAGTGCTCTGTGAGTCCCCAGGAGCTGGCTCAGAGCCCTGGCAGCCTCCCATGAGGGCAGAGTGCTGTGCCCTGCTCTGTCACAGCCCACAGGCACCTTGCCCTGATCCTGCTCTGCCTCCATCCCCCCTACCTGCGGCCCTGCCCTCCCCAGGGCAGCCCAGGCTCTCCCTGCCAACACAGCTCACCTGGGGAGGGAGGCTCAGGGCCCTGCACTTCCCTTTCAAGATAGGTTCTGGTGATTGAGCCACTGTCAGAGCCCAGACTGAGTCAAACCTGGCATTTTCCAGGCCCAAAAACTCAATGATTGAGGCTTTGAACACAGGTCCCAAATGTCACAACAGCAAGGACCCCCCTGAGTTCTCCCAGAGCCTCCTGCTCACTCCTCTGCATAGCAGGGAACACTCTCCCCTCCTTCAGTTGTCCCTGTCCCTGGGCTCAGTGTCCCAGGCCTCTAGGGCTGTGACACCCCCACTTTGGCATCCCTGTCTCTTTCCCCTGTGGGATCCAGGCTCCCGAGGTGCTGAGGCAGCAGTGCCTGTCCTCCCCCACCCCTGAAGCCCTGTCCCCTCCGTGTCTTCCAGCACCCCAACTTACCAGGGCGTGGAGGTGAGCGCGGGGCAGCCGCTGCCTCCCCGCGAGGTCACAATGAACAACGGGAGCCTCCAGGTGCTGGAGCCGGGCAGGTGAGTGGAGACTGCACAGCCCGAGCAGGAGGAGCCTGTGGTGCCCGGCAGAGGAGCCAAATCCAACTCTTTTCCTCCCTCTTGCAGGAAATGCCTCTCGGGCTTGGTTGTGTCGCTCTTCTGTTCCAGTAAGTACCGTGGTGGTGGCCAGACCTTGTGGGCACTGGGGGCTCTTCCTGCTCCAGGTCCGGGCTCCTGGCACGGCCCCGTGGGAGCGTGACTCCATCCCAAGCCCATTCCGCAGTGTGTGCACAGGGAAAGGTGGATTTAATTACTGCTAGCCTCGTTAAGCCGGCACAAACCTCCCAGAAATGAAACACCTGAGGGAGGCTCACCCAGCTGCCTGCATGGGTTTACTTTTAACGAAGTAAACCCAATCAGGCGAATTACCCTGATTAAAGTAATTATCCGGGGGGCTGGAGCAGGCAGGGGATGACTGGACCCCTTCCAGCAGGCGTGAGGAGCAGATGAGCAAGGCAGTGTGGGGTGACAGTGGGGTGACAGTGGGGATGAGGCACCCTGGCCACGCTGCTGGCCCTGGGAGGCTCCGTTTGCTGTGTCCCTGTCCCAGCCAAGCTGTCCCCTCACAGACTGCGGGCAGAGCGTGCGGACCCCGCGGGTGCTGGGGGGCAGCCCGGCCGCCATCGAGGCGTGGCCCTGGCAGGTCAGCCTGCAGTACAGGAAGGAGCACATCTGCGGGGGCAGCATCATCGCTCCGGGCTGGGTGCTGACGGCCGCGCACTGCTTCAAGTGAGTGGGGACCCCCTCCCCGCCGGCCTTGAGCCGCGCGCTGCCTGATTGCCCTGTAATTAACACTTCGGCCGGGGGGGACACGCGGTGACAGCGCTGTCTGCGCACAGGAACAACCCCATCATCCAGAGCTGGCGTGTGAAGGCCGGCTCCGACCTCCTGGCGGGCGCTGCCACCATCGCCGTGGAGAAGGTGTTCCTGGCCGAGGTGACACCCGCGTCCCCCAAGGACAATGACATCGCCCTGGTGAAGCTGCGCTCCCCCGTGCATGACTCAGGTGAGCCTGCTTGGGGCAGGAGTCACAAATGTCCCCTGATGGCACCGAGCATTGGGCTGGGATGGTGATGCCCGGCCTGGCAGCGTCCCATGGGCACTGAGGGCTGGAGCAGGGAGTGGGTGCCCAGCTGGGGGCTGTCCCCAGCCCCTTCCCTGTGAGCCCCCGCCTCAGATCTCCTCTCCAGACAGCACCAAGCCCATCTGCCTGCCCTATTTCGATGAGGAGCTGGTGCCAGGCACACCCCTGTGGGTGATCGGCTGGGGCTACACAGAGGAGCACGGTGAGTGGCACAGCGTGGGGGTGACAGGGACAAGGCAGAGCCCCCCAGCCCTGCTGGCAGGCACAGGGAGGGCAGAGGGCTCCCTCCCCGTCCCGGGTCCCTCTGAGAGGCCGTGTGTCACCTAGGGAAGCTGTCGGAGCGCCTGCAGCAGGCCGAGGTGGAGCTCATCGACAAGGGGAGCTGTAACCTGGCCGCCTACCACGGCGATGTCACCGACAGGATGCTGTGTGCCGGCCTGCCCCAGGGCGGCGTGGACACCTGCCAGGTGCGGGGCTGGGCCGGACGTAGGGCTGGGAGGGTCCGGACCCATCCGTGACACGGCTCCTTTGAGGGAGGAGCTGTTTTGGGGACGGCTGCTGGCAGCATTGTCACGGTGCGGGGCCATCCTGGGGTCTGTCCTTCACAGGGGGACAGCGGCGGGCCCCTCCTGTACTCGGGGGGGCACTGGCAGGTCGTGGGCATCGTCAGCTGGGGCCAGGGCTGCGGGACCCCCAGCACACCCGGCGTCTACACCAGTGTCCGTGCCTACCTGGACTGGATCTACGCCGTGCGCAGGGTCAGTGCTGCCCTGCCCGGGGGGAGAGGCTGCTCCCTGCGCCTGAGCTGCCTCCTTAAGGACTCAGCTGCTTTCCTCTCGCTTTTGGCTGCCCTGTTGAAGCTTTCAATTCCTTCTGTGCCTCTCTGTCTCCGCAGTCGGAGTTCTGAGACCTGCCGGAACAGGTCCCTGCTCTCCCCGAGCCTCCCTTCCCATCCCTCTGCCCTTGCTCTGGCAGCAACAGGGACATGGATCTCCAGGCACGGAAGGTGAGCAGAGGCTCCCAAAGCCTCGCTGGCAGCTGTGATTTAGGGTGGCAGAGCCCAGCCAAGGAGGCAAAGGGTCACTCGGAGTGACGGCCACTGATCCCGTGAAGGATTCTCACTGGCTCAAGCTCCCTTCCGGAGAAAGATTAATTTATTGCCCTGTGCTGACCCCGCTGTGGCAGGATGGCTCCTGGGGGGCCAAGCTGCTGTCAGCTCACTCCTGTTGTACAGAGAGAAACGATGTTTGTGCTTTGGAGCGTCGCCCTATTCCCATTAAAGGAAGAGACTTGTTTTTTCACACAGCCTCCCGAGCGTTTGTCCTGCTTCCTCATGGGGTTATTTGTACTCAGTCCCCCCGCAGACCTAAACAGACACCCACAGCAACCCCAAAGCACGGCGAAGTTCTCTAGTAAACGTAAACTTTATTTCATTCAAGGCAAAGCTAACTAAACCTCTACAGTGCAAAGATGTGCTGTAAGTCCTCACACAGCCCGGCGCGCACACACACCCTGTGCTCACACGCGGGTTCTTCCCACGCAGCTTCACATCTGCTTGGACACACACGTGTCCGTGGCAGCACCCACCCCTGGGGGCACCCCCGAAACCTCTGCAGCCCCCCCAAAGCCCCGGGGAGAGCAGGGACCCCGCCAGTGCTGGCACAAGCCCCCGAGGCAGCCCGCTCCCCCGGGGCACCCGTGTGCACACGGAGTTACATTCCTAAAACTGCTTATGTGGACTTTTCCCGTCGAGCCAGAGGAGTAATCCATGCATAGTGCAGCATTGCATATCCGGCGGGAAGTGGAGCTGCGTCCACGCGCCGGCTAAAAAAGGCCAACAGGTTAGGACAGCTAAAAATAGTTCTTTAAAAAAACTCCCTTCCTCGCCTCGCTGTCCTCCCCCGCGGGAGGGCTCCTCCAAGGGCGGGCCGGGGGTCTCTCGGGGTGACTGGGAGGTCTCACGCCTCCTCCCGGGCACTCTCAGGTGGCGGTGGCGTGTCACAACACCCGGCACCGGAGCGCCTTCCACCCCGGGGCTGCGGCAGAGCCGAGCAGGGCACCAAACACCTCCGGAGCTCAGAGTCGCTGTCCCCGGCTTACAGGTGGGGACACTGGAGCACAGAGAGGTCAAGTGATCGGCCTGAGGGTCCCACAGACCCTCAGAGAGAAGATCAAGATCCTGACTCCCACTTGCCTGTCTTATCACCAGCCAAGGGAACCTGCCTGGGGCCAGGTGCCAGTACCTGTCCCCTGTCCCGAGCATACAGCCCTGCTCCAGTGGGTGTCCCCGAGCCCAGCCTGGGCTGACCAGCCCGCTGTGCACCAACACCTCCAGAGAAAGCAGCACTGAGTCCTTCCTTGTCCACCTTGGCCACCAAATCCTCACCTGCCTCCCACTCCAGCACCTCTGCCAGGGCACAAGTCCCCACAGCATGTCATGGCTCAGCTCTGAGTCCCAGTTTACTGTGGGGACAGGGGAGCTGCCTGCCCTGCAGCTTCACTGTTGGGCACCCACAAATTGGAGAAATAGGGAAAAAATCATATATTTAAAAGAGATTGTCAACCTCAGTTGTAGCTCACTCACTTCATGTCTCACATCCCTCTGAGTCCACTCACGAAGACCCCCTGGTTTTCTGTGGCACCCCTGATCCCAGAGCACCTCACCATCACAGCCAAGGAAACCTCACACCCACCCCGTGAGGTAGAGCAGTATTATTGCCCCCATTTTACAGATGGGGAAACTGAGGCATGGAGAGTCAGAGCAACTTGCCCAGGGTTGCCCAGCGGGCCGGTGGCACAGCCCTGGCCCGGCTCCCCTCATCGGGGCTCGGCTGTGCTCCCTCCCTGCATGGCCAAGGACGCCACGGCACAAAAGGGAAACGCAACTGGCTGATTTCCCCCTGGAATCTCATACAAAAACATCCACGTAACGAGTTCAGCCTTGGCACCAGCATCAAAAGCGCCGCTGCTCCGAGTGCCGAGCTCCAGAGAGAGGGGAGGGGGCAGCACAAAGCCCGGGGGCGCTCCCGGGATGGCTGCCTGCGGAGGAGCCCCCTGCTCCCAGGGATGGCCCTGCGCAGGGACAAAGCCGGGGTGAAATGTGGCACCTCACCCCACCACTAGCGAGCAGAGACCCTGGGACACGGCCAGCCCCCCCAGCACAGCCAGGGGCCTGTCACTGATTTGGTTCTCCAGTGTGCTTATCACAGCCCTGCTTCCTGCTGTCCTCCTGCGCCGCTCCATCTGCACGGCCGGCTCTGAGCATCCTTGCCCTTGCTCCAGAAACCTTCTGGGTGCAGCAGGCAGCTCACAGCCGCCCCAGCTCAGCACCTCCAGCACCCAGCCTGCCACCCCCCGCTCCATCCTCCGGGCACGCCGGGACCCCCGGTGCCCCGCACCCGGCCCCGGCCCTGCCCTGCCTCCTCTTGCCTGTGCTCAGAGCGGAGCCGGCGGCTCCCTCTGCCCCAGCAGCCTCCCAGTCCGAGTCCGCGAGAAGCTCCCAGTCCCCCCGGCAGCCGCAGCCCTGTCCGAGAAGCAGTGCAGGTTGCAGGCACGTGTGTAATAGAAACATGTCTCAAGCGCTGGCAGTTCGGAAAGAAAACAAAAGGGGAAGGCTCGTCCCGTGCCCGGGATCCCGCGGCGGGGCGGGGAGGGCGCGGGGCGCCGCTGCTTCGTTCATGCCTTTGGTGGTGCTTTTTGTTCTGCCTTGGAGCCGGCCAGGCCGTTCTCGGTGTTGTCGTTCCCTGACGAGCTCACCAGACACTCCTTCCTGCACACGGGGAGAGCACAGGGGCAGCTGACAGCCCCCCCCCACCCCCGCCCCCCCCCCCCCCGCCCCCCCCGGCAGCACCCCCGCACTCACTTCCCGTCCTGCGTCTTCTTGATGATGAACAGGACCACCCTCTTGATGAGCATGAAGAGGATGAGGAGGCCGATGAGCCCCCCCACCACGCCCACGATGATGAGGGTCACAGTGTTGTCTGTCTCCACCACTGCGGAAGAGAAGCTGCTGAGGGGGCTTGGGAGGGGAGCGGGGAGCTCCCAGCTGCACATCCCACCCCAAAAACCCACAACCTCCTCCACCCGAGGCTTCCAGAGGGGTCAGCCACCTCCATGCACCACCACAATGGCCAACCAAGGAGCCTGTCACCATTTTAGGCATCCCCAAGCTATCTCCAGCTGATGTGGTACTTCAGCTTGGTACAGTGTTGTGCAGTTGTTACAACAGGGCCTCAGAACAATAAAGCCTGTATCAATGGGATACACTGATTTCCAGTCCAGGGAGAACTTGGTTAGTACCCAGTCAAGCATCTCTGCAATGCTCATCACAGAGAAGCCCTGAAGGACCAGGCCACCAGCCCAGTGCCACCCACCCCAGTGGCCAGCACTCACTCTTGTGGACCACGGTGAGGAAGATGGTGGCATTGTGCTGGGCGTTCCTCTCCTTGGGGTTCTTGACGTGGCAGGTGTACCTGCCAGCATCACTGAACTCCACGCCGTTCAGCACGATGGAGATGTTGTTGTCCTTCTTGGTGGTGGAGCCCACAAACTCCACCCGCGGGTTGTGCCAGATGAGCGTGGGCTCCGTGGCTTTGTTCTTGATCTTCCCCTGGTAAATCTGCAGAGGAAGGGGGAGGTAGGATCAGCTGGGTGAGGGAATGGTTCATGTTCTCCTGATGGCGCCCAGACTCAGCTCTGCACACCAGACCACACCCCACCAAATGTCCCATCACACCCCATTAAAGCAGGACTGGGTGTGGAGAGGAACCTGATGCACATTCTGCAGGGGAACAGCAGATCTGACCTGCCCTGAAGTGATGGAATAGACCATGCAAAAAATGGGAAGTCCCCAGAGAAAGTGAGCTCCTTTGCTGGCCAGAACTGCTCCAAACCAGCCCTCCTGCTGGGGAACTGAGGAGCCAAATATTCCCAGCAGGAAGCAAATCTATACAGAACCTTTCATATTTCAAAGCAAGCGAAGGAGGAGGAAATGAACCATATTTTGCCCTAAGTGCAGATTTGCACCTGAACAGCCAATTTATGAAAACAAATGAGCCTGCGGGCAGCAGCAGATCTAGAACAGCTTTGTGCCAAAAGCACGATGTTCTGGGGTATTTGAGTCACTCCCTTTGCACAGCCTTGTTCCCCCCAGCGCTGTGACACTCGGAGAGAAGGACATCCTGCACCAGGAGAAAGGGAACAGTGAGGACTGCAGTGGGGAAGCATAACAGGACCTGCCAGGAAAGCAGAGGCAGAGCCCAGAGAGCCACCCACCAGCTCTGTCGTGTTGAAATACCATGAGAAGACCAGGTCCTGGAAGCCTATGCAGGTGCTGAAGACACAGGGCAGCAGGACATTGGAGTTATTCAGAGCCATCACCGTGTTGGTCTTCCCCACCGACACCTCCAAGGCCAAGGTGATGGCAAAGATGTGCAAACCTGGCAGGGAGAGGGGAGAAGAGAGTGAGGCCAAGGCTTTGTCACCCCTCGTCCCCTTTGGCATACCAGGCTGCCATGGCAGGAGCAAAGGCACCTGTCCCCAGCCCTAGAATGGCTTGGTGACAGAGGGGACCTGCTCCTGCAGGAGCTGGGGCTGGGTCACCCACAGAGACAGCACAGGCTCAAAGGGAACCAGAATATCCCCTCGAATAAAGCGTGCAAATGAGAGCCCTGATTTGCATGTTATCCACAGGCCTCCAGCTAGACCTTAAAGGGGGAGGAAAAAAGCCAAGGCGAAGCAGAGCTCTGTTCTTCAGGCGGGAGCTGGAGCAGTAATTAGCGTGGCTGTCCTGGCCGCCTGCCACCCGCCCGCCCTCCCGCGGCCCTGCCCGGCCCTCCGGAGCTGCCCCCTCACGCCCCGCAGCGAGAGAGAGCCCCGGCTCCCCCTGGAGCTGCCAGATGACCTTCACACTGCAGGATGCAGCTCTCCTCCTGCTCATCACCTCTCTGTGAGCAGGGAGAGAGGAGCAGGTAGGAGCCCAGCTGCAGCTGAACACTCCTGGGGTGCAGGGACTGGCACTGCACTGGGCTGGGCACCACTGATCCCACAGATCGTGTCTGGGAGCACGGGGATGATGTGGTCATGGCCAGAGGAACAGCCCCACTCCCCATCCCCATCCCAGCACGGCCCTGTCCCGTTTGTGTGATGTGGCATGGCCAAGATGTGACATGGCCCAGCAAAGCACTGTCCTCCCCTCTCCCAGAGCTCAGCCACCCCTGCAGAGCTTTCCCTGGGCACAAAGTCCAGGGGACACAGCTTTTCCCACGGCCACAAGCTGATCCCCTGCTGCCCCAACACCTCAACCCAGACACGCTGCCCTCAGCCTGGGACTGGCCTCTCTCTGCAGCCGCCTCGGCTGCTGATTTATTCTCCCACACAAGCCGGTGCTAACAACTCCCCAGGCACGTCGCAGCCAGAGCCAAGCCTGAGATCCCTGCATCCTGGGCTCCGGGCCCTGCTGCAGTGCTGCATTGCAAGCACTGCAGGCGAGGAGTTATTTAACTTTACACAGAAGCACTCCTCATTCTGCTCGAGAGAGAGGCCGGAGCTAACGTCAGGGAGTGGTTCCCGGCAGATGGAATCTCCTGCAGCTGTCAGGCTCCTGGAGCAGTCCTGGGGATACTACAGAGGGGACTTCACAGGCAGGAGTGTCCCAGGGGACAGGAGCCGTCTCCCTGGAGCGGGAGGTGGCAGAGGGATGTCTGGCTCTGCAGGTACGTCTGAGCCTGCAGCATGCTGCAAGCGGACACTCACTCACAGGAAAGATGATTCCTTGCAGCTTGTAACACTTTAAAACCTGTCTGCCACCCTCAGAGTGTGATCTGAATTGAGCGTGTGGGGTAAATCGAGGCTGACCTTGTTCCTGTCGTCCTGCACTCTCAGGAAGGCAAAATTGATACGTTACCACTAAATAAAGCGCCGAGGAAAACATGCTGGGGGGGAGCACTGCCTGAACCTGCCACACATCAGCTCCCAGCGCTGCTTTCCCATCCCTTCCCAAAGCTGCTGCACACAGCACCAGACCCCCAGCCTTCAGGGCCGCTCCCCTGGGGGCTCCAGGCTCCCTCCCGTGCCTCCAGCGTTTCCCAAGAGAAACAGGGAAGCAGGGAGCAGCCACTCCTGCTGCTGCCAGAGCCTCGGCTGCCTGCACTTTGCTCTCGCAGAGGGAGAGCCCCTCACAGTGCGGGGGCTCACTGAGCACCGTGCTCACCCCGGCCTGCCATCTGTGGGAAAGCTGCCGAAGAAAAACTTTCACTGCCCATAAAAGTCAGCGTGACATCCTGGCGCAGGCAGCAAGCCATGCCTGGCAGGCTGGCCGGGCTCCTCTCCAGCGGGGCTCAAAGGGAGGAGCTCCTTGGGCAGCCCGAGGCCAGGTGAGGTGTGCTCCGGGACAGGACACACGGCCCTCTCCTCTCCTGTGCCAGGGGCGGTGCAGCGGCTCCGTGGTGCAGCCAGGACCCCGCTGCCACTGCCTGCGGAGTACGGCGTCCCCAAATGACAGAGAGACCCGCCCTGCACTCCCCTGCCCACCGCCCTCTCCAGCTCCCAGCCCACCTGAGCGACTTGTGGGACCAGGTTCCCACCTCCACGCCCTGGACTCCAGAGCCCCAAAGTGGTCTCAAGCATCTCCGAGTCTCTCCTACCACCCCAGTGCCAGCTCAGGTCCTGGCACCCAAATCTTGCGGGGGGTCAGGTACTTACATGCTTTTTTTGTGTCTCCAGCATCCTTTAACTTAAGAACTTTGCCCTCTAAAACGCCTCCCACGGGAGTGCCCCAGCAGCAAGCGCTGCACAGCCAGCCCTCGGTTCCGGGCTGACACGGGGATGACCCACGGGAGCGGGAGTGCAGCGGGTGCGTGAGGCTGATGCGGGTGGCTGGAGCCTGCCCCAGGTGTGCGGCGGGGAGGGAACGGCTGCCGGCCCCTCCCTGCACCCTGTGGCGAGGGATCTCGGGCATCCCTGCACGCAGGGCTGGGCGTCATGCTCCAAGCAGCGGGCCCTGCAGCGCGGGTCGGTCCCCGCGCCAGGGACAAGCACATGCGGATGGTCGTTGTACCGAATGAACAGTAAGACAATGACCTGTCGGCGGGCGTGCTGGCGCTGAAGCAGTGCATGACCTCCCCCGGTCCCGGGCAGGCAGGCAGCGCGGTCCCCGCTGGCCGGGCAGCGCAGGAGCGGGGCAAAGCGGGGTGCAGCCGCAGTGCTCGCAGGAAGAAGCGCTGGCCACGGGAGCGCCGGTGCGGGCAGGGCAGGGGCTGGAGCCGGGACTTCGGAGCTGGGGTTCGGCTGCGAAGTC
>JANPWX010000027.1:243204-266959 GCA_024734555.1 Trochalopteron elliotii | reverse complement strand
CCCATCCCCATCCCCATCCCCATCCCCATCCCCATCCCCATCCCCATCCCTATCCCCATCCCGCCCCCTCTGCAGCTCTCCTGGCTGACAGCATGAAGCAGCAGAGAGGAGGGAAAGCAGGAGGCTTTGCAGGGCACGGGGACATCCCAGGGGAGCCTGAGAGGATGCCAGCAGTGCCTGTGGGTTGAGGCGTTAGGGCTGCAGAGCTGGCAAGAGAGGCAGGAAAAATCCAGGCGGAGCGGGCAGGGCAGCGCTGGCAGCCGGCGCTGCGGGAGCGGCGTGCACGGCTCTGCTGATGCAGCAGAAGGTGCCTTGGCGGGCGGCTGGGATGGATTCAGGGAGGGGATGGATTCAGGGAGGGGATGGATTCAGGGAGGGGATGGATTCAGGGAGCTGATGGATACAGCGAGGTGATGGATACAGCGAGGGGAGCGGAGCCGCAGGCGCCGTGTGGAGACGGGAGGAGGAGCGCAGCATTTGCTGGAGCATCACTAATTGTGAGAGGGCAGGCAGAGGGATCCGAGGGGGTGCAGGGACGCCTGTCACCCCTGCAGGGGTGCTTGGTGGCTGCTGGGGCCGGAGGCACAGCTGCAGGTGAGTTTGAGGCCAGCATGCAGCACACAGGACCTGCAGCACTGGGGACATGGAGCAGTAGCAGCCCTAGCCTGGGCAGAAAGGTGTGGAGGAGCCCCTCCTGGGATGCTCAGATGCCTGCCAAGTTTGCTTGGATTTGGGATGCAAGTCGGGATGCATTTGGCTAAACTGCCACTGAGAGTCTTGCCAGCAGAGCCCTAAACCCTTCTGGAGGCAGGAAGGTTGGGAAGCCTGGCTGCAAGGGTTGGCCAGTGAATACCACAGAGCTCCAGTGGGCACTGGCACAAACGGGGTGCACTGGGCAGGTGGGCACACAGCTTATTCCGTGCTGACAGGGCCCTGCAGCCACGTCTCCCTGCTGAGTGTCCCCCAGAGGTGACAGCCTGGCACCCCTGTGCCCGCCCCCCTGCACACCCGGGGCAGCTGTGCCCGCACAGCCCCAGGGCTGGGACTCCGGCTGTCACCGGCGCCTGATGGAGCTGTCACGCTTGGCAGCTCCAGCCCGTCTCCTCGGCCGGCTGATCCCGTGAGACATCTGTCACTGCCGCGGGCCTGGGCAGGGCTCTGCTGTCCCCCAGCCCGGCCGGTGGCAGGGGCAGCAGCTGGCCCTGGGGTTTTGGGAGGACGCAGGTGTCCGGAGTGGGATCCGGGATTCCTGCGGCTCAGCGGAAACTTGTTCTGCTGAGCCCAGCACCGGGCTGCTGTGTCTGGTTTCAGGGAAGGCGAGCACCCTGTGCTCGGACACTGTCAGCTCCCTGGGGGACAGGAAGGAGGGCTCAGGGTGCTGCCAGCTGGCTCACAGCCTGCCGGGGGGCACAGTGGCTGCCTCAGTCCCTCTCACCTTGCACTGCTAGAGCTGGGAGGGTTAAAACGCCAGGCTGCTGCTCTCCGAGGAGGGCTCCTGCCTCCCTCCACGTGGGTACCCACCAGGTAGGGCTGAGCAGAGCAGTCGGGCTGCAGCTCCCAGCTGAAGGCAGCAGGCGCAGCGCTGGCCCCGGCTGCCCTGGAGCATCCTGTCAGAGGCTGCTCCAGGAGGACAGTCCCAGCCTGCTCCCAAAGCTCCCCGAGCCAGACGATGCTGTGTTCCCGGAGCCGCCAGAGCTCTCCTGCCGATGGAGGGGGAGGAGGAGGTGGCAACGCTGGAACAGAGCTTCCCATCAGCACCTTATATTTACTGCAAGGTCCTCTGGCTGTGACCTTTAAAAGACAAAGGTGGCCTGGCATCCCGGCAGCTGGCAGTGGGCAAGAGGCATCGCAGGGATCGGGCTCTGCAGGACTGTCCTGGCTGGGACGGACTCGCCGGGCTGGAAGCTGAGCGAGAGTTCCCGGGCACAGACTGCGGGTGAGTACCTGGCTGCTTTTGTCATTCCAGCTCTCGGCTGCCTGCAGCTCTTCCTCGGAGCAGTGCTTCCCCCTCTCCCCGCGCTGCTGCTGCCTGCTCGCCCCCGCCCGCGGAGCTACCCGCCCTCCGGAGAGCACAGGTTCCTCACCCCCTCCTCGGGCCCTTGAAACACGCAGGGGAAGAGCGGCCGCGTCCCCCGGCAGCCACTGCAGAGCCTCTGCAAGGATCGCTGAGGCAACCCCGCTGTATCCCAGGAGAAAGTTTGATCCTGACTCGGCACAGCCCGAGGCCACCTCCACCGAACCCTCCCTATTCTGTCCCCCAAAGCTGTCCTTCACACCGCTCAGTGCCCTGGACCTCAGTGCCCCAGGCTGTTCCCTTTCCAGGTGCCCCCTCTTTACTTCCCAGCCCCGGGAGCAGGGCAGCATTGCAGGGACTGTGGCTCTGGACTCTCCCTGAGACACCCCAGCAGTCCCCTGTGACTCTGCACAGGATCAGGCAGAGGTCCCTGCCACTTCCACCCCCTCTCTTGCTCTTTAACACCAGTAATCCCACCCGGCCCAAGGAAATGTTAGTGTTCTGTAACGAGGAATGTCCGTGATTCTGGGGAATCCGTGAAGCTCCAGTGCTGGGGAGTTGTGTCACTGCCCTCAGTCCCCTGCAGTGAGGAGAACTCACCCTTGTTGTGTCCCCGGGGTTTCTTCTGTGATCCCACCTCTCTCCTCAAGTTTTTTGCCAGCAACATTCTAACAAGCATCCTGAAAGTGCCGAGGGGTCCCCCATCCCCTCTGACCCCCTGAAGCTGGGTGGGGATAACCCACGTCCTCCTCCGGGGAACTGCTGCTCCCTGCTCGGCCAAGCTCTTCCCTGCCACAGGCCAGGGATCGATTGACTGCACCCCCAGGCAGCAGCCTGGAGCTGCAGGACTGTGTCAGCAGGACACTGGAGGTGATTTGGGTGCCCTTCCTCAGGGAGGGAGAGGTGCCATGGGAAGCTGGAAGTTTTCCGCAGCGCTGACCCCACGCTGAGATGTCCGGGCAGGCAGGGACAGGGACACTGGGAGAGCTCATCCCGCTGGCACTGCTGCTGGGAACAGCAGGTAGGGGGCTGGAGAGAGGGCAAAGCAGGGCTGGAAGGTGGAAAGAGGTGGTGGCAGTGTCTCGGGGCAGGGTGTGGGGTCAGAAGAATTGTGTGAGGAATTGGGATGCAGCGGCGCTCGGCGGCCCGGAGTGAAGGGCAGCAGGGAGAGGCAGGGTGCAGGGCGGCTGTCAGAGCTCCCCTCGTGTCTCCACGGTGGGTGAGCTGATGGATGTGTCTATTAACCGTGCCCCAGTTGTGTCGTGCTGCCCTGGAGCATCCCCACGGCGTTGCTGGACTGGGAGAACAGCCGGTTATGGGTGTCCATCACCTGGCACGTGCCCTGGGCTCTGCTGGAGCCTGCCCAGCCTTACCTGCCACGAGCAGCCATCAATCCCAGCTCTCTGAGAAGCACAGTGGAGAAGCTGACAGGGCACAGGTCCTGGAGGCCCCACAGTGGGTGTGGAGCACCCCTGAAATCTCCCTGTGGGAAGGCTGGGGCAGCACTGGTCATGCCCCCACCCCCAGCGCTGCCCTGGCTCTGTGGCAGCTCCCAGGGACAGAGCTATGGACACACAGGGTGCCCTGGGCTCCCTTGGCACCCAAAGCACCTCAGCAGGACCAAACTCCACTTCGGAGCGGGCTCATCCCCCCAGGCAGAGCAGCTGAGGGGCCCGTCCTGCCCCTCCAGGCTGCGGCACAAAAGCATCGAGGGCAAAGTCGGTGTTTTGTTGTTCTTTTGTTTGTTTGACCGTACAAAGAGCGATAAAAACATCCCACACTCGGCAGAGTGCTCAGCAAGAGAAGCCCAGGGGAAGGCGCACACCCAAGGCCACAGCACGACCCAGAGCAGCCCCTCCTGTGTGTACAGATCTGTATTTGTTGGCTCTCTGCTGTGCGCAGCTATGTACAGACAGATGCATTGGCAAGTTGCAATCCAAGGATAGTGCACGAAAAGAAATGTGAAAGGCAGATGCAAGACCGGTCATGTGCAACCCTCAGAGGGCTCTGTGCCCCCGAGGCGCTGGCTCAGTCCCACCGGGAGCCGGGGACAGCCCAGCTCCGGCAGAAGGCGGGGCGGGAGCCCTGCGGCACCGGGCGCCGCTGGCACTGTGCGGGGGTGTGGGGATGGCCCGGCCCCGCCCCGGGCAGCAGGGCCCAGGGGAGGGGGGCCACGCGTGGGACACGGCACATTCCTGCTGCGGATGGGAGGGGAGCAGCGTGGAGCCCAGCGGGGTCGAGTGGGATGGACACAGGGCACGCGGGGCCGGGGTGGAAAGCGATGGGGCAGAGCAGGGAGGGCACAGCTGTCCCCCATCCCTGGGGCCTGATGGCATTGCCGGGATGGCACCTGCACAGGGACGTGGCAAAGGTGTCCCTTCTCTGCACAGGGACACTGCAAAGGTGGCCCCTGTCCCCTGGCAGTGCTGCTCGTGGGTGACAGAACCTCCATCACCTGGCCCTGGGCAGTGTCCCCTGTGGCTCCGGGCATTGTCCCCCTCCTGGCAGCCACGGGAGAAGAAAAGCTCAGGCCCAGTGCCACAGGGGACACTGCCCCGGGTTATTCCCTGCCTGAACCCCCAGTGCTGCAGCCAGCACAGCTCACCTGCCAGGTGAGGCAGGGGGCACACGGGGCTGGGCACGCTGGCAGTGCATTGCCATGGCAGTTACAGTGTGCAGTGCTCTGCAGGGAGGCTGGAGGAGGCAGTCTCAGCATCACAGGGTGACAGAGCTGTCCTAACTCTGGGCCTGCTGTTGTGCCCAGTCCTTCCCACCAAGTCCCCAAAAGCTCCTCTTCCTTTCAGCAGCTCCTTGTCCCAGCAGCCTCACCCCATCACTCCCCACCACCTCAGTTTGACACATCAGCAGGACAATTTCCATCACAATCACCCTCCCCAAGAAGGGAATGAGCACGGAAAAGTCAGCCCAGCACCTTGGGCTGAGATGCTCAGAGCCAAGAACAGCCCAAGAGGCAGAAGGGTCCATCCCTTGCACACCAAGAGCCACCAAAGGTTCCAAAACACTGCAAAGCTCCAAGACACGGGGTGAGCTCATGGCTTTGGCCACAGACTCCTGAGCAGCCTGGGACAGTCCCTGAGGAGCACGAGCTTGCAAGGAGGAGACTGGCAGCTATGGGGATCCCTTGGGGTGGGAACACCAGTGCCAGTGGCCCAGGCACAGCAGGAGCACCTGGGGATGAGCTGTGACCCCAAGGGCAGACTGCTGGCCCCTGCTCACATTTTCTACTGGGACAGAGAGCAGACAACGGGGCACGGGGCTGCCCAGACCCCTCTGCCCCTCCTGGCACCCCCTGCTCCAGTCCCTCCGTGTGTGGGGATTGCACAGGTCCCCTCTCACCCGCCCCAGCCTGTCCCCAGCACCTCCTCACAACTCTCTGGCACTCAGAGCAGGGGACAGGCTGGTCCCAGCTCAGCCTCAGGGGCTTCAGCCCCTCCTTTCCCCAGCCCTGCCCAGCACAGCCAGGCTCCGGGGCCCTTCTCTCTGCACCCTGCTCCGGGCTGGGTTGGGTGTTTGGATGGAAGGAGGGATGCTCTGGGGAGACAGAAATCCTTGCTCTGGGAAGCACATCAAGAGGGTGACGCTGTACAGGGGGCAGGAGGGAGGGGCGGGCAGGGGGGCGTTACTTGGTGCCCTCATCCGGGTTGCCTTCGCCGTCCGTCTTCCCTTCCTCCTCCGTCTTCTGGTCGTCCGTGTTGAGCCTCTGCTGCTTTTTCCGGCGCACGCATTTCACCACCATCAGCACCAGGATCACCACGGCCAGGAACCCGCCCACGGAGGCGCCCACGATCACGGCCACCGTCGAGTCGTGCTTTGGGGGCTCTGGGGACACAAGGGCACAGGCTCAGCGGGACCAGCTGGGGACGGGCAGGGCTCTGCCAGCACCCCCTGCGCCCGTGGGCGCCCCGCAGCGCAGGGCAGCACTGACCTTTGGTGAGCACCTTGAGGCTGATCTTGCCGTGGCCCCGGTGCCGGTCCGGGGGGTTCAGGACGTAGCAGTTGTAGGTGCCCTCGTCCTCCAGCTGCACGTTCTTGAGGGTGAAGGACACGTCGTACTTGGCGGGGTTCCCGGTGAACTCCACGCGGTTCCCGAAGCGGTCCAGCTGCTTGTTCATGATCTTGGTGCGGAACTGCAGGAACTGGGCGGCCGTGGGGACAGCAGGTGAGGCAACATCTGTCACCCCACAGGCCCATTTCCCAGCCAGGCACCCCCTCCCTGCACGTGCTGCCCTGTAAGAAACCCCCAGCAACTCCCTTTGAGCTGGTACCAGGACACCCAGCAGATCCCCAGAGAGACTCACCAGCTCCTCCGAGCAGTTACTGCACTCCTGGTATGTCCAGTTGAGGGAAAACTGCTTGTTCTCCACCTTGTAGCAGGAATTGAAGGTGCAGGAGAGCTTCACAGAGGAGCCATTCAAGGCATTGATGGTGGCAGGGGCCATGACCTCCATGCCCAGTCTCGGGGGTGCTGCCAAATGCAGATGAATTTGGGGGTCAGGGGGGTGAACCCACTCCCCATGCTGCCCTGCATGCACAGAGCTCTCCCTGGGGCCTGGCACTGCCCTCCAGACACATCCACACACTCTGCATCCAGCCAGGACTGGAATTTCCCTGCCCAACAGGAGCAAGGGGAGCAGCCCCAGCCCTGGCACCGTCCCTTGGCTGGACAGGAAAAGCACCGTCCGTGCTCTGCCAAGGCTGATGACCCTGCTGTGCCATCCCTGGTGCTGAACGCTGCTGCCTGCAGGCCAGCCCTGCTCCCGGCCGTCCCCGGAGGCTGTGCTGCCGCGGGATCGATGGCGCTGTGCGAGGCTGCAGCGTCAGCACGCGGGGCCCGGCGCCACAGCCACACGCAGCTTTATAAAGGCTGAGCTCATCACATTTCATTCCCAGCAGGACACGGCTACGGCAGCGAGGGCTGGGATCTGCCAGGGCCGGCCCCAGGAGCTCCGGGGGTAATGCAGATGATGCTTTCCCCTGCCAGCAGTGCCCATGCAAGGATTCTCTAGCTGGGAATGACCAGAGCAAGATCCTGGTTGCTGCTGGGGGAACAAGGCCAGTCCCTGACCCCTGGCCTTGCTGAGAAAGAGGGGCATTATCTGTAATTACCTGGTGCAGCTGGCAGGGCAGGACTCACCTGGGGGGTGGGCAGGGATGGGGTATCTGCTCTGCTCCCTCCTCCACTCCTTCCCTGCAGCTCCCCTCAGCAGCACCCAAACCCAGCACCTGTCCCCAGGCTGGGCAAGGGGAACAGGCTCCTGTGCAGCCAAGCTGGCTGCAAACCAGCCAAGCCCTGAGAAGCGCAGGGACATGGGGACAGTGAGCCCTGGGAGGGACCAGAGTGTACTGGGGGGCCGTGACACCCTACAGGGCACAGTGACAGTGCCACCGGGTGCTTTAATGATCACCTCACCTCTCCCCTCGGGCTGCTGCTCTTTGCTCTCAAACCTTCTTCCCGAGGCCGAGCTGGGTGCGTGTCAGGGCTGCTCCGTGGCCGCTGCGCTCCGCCTGCAAGCAGGGCAGGAAAGGGGCCAGGCTCTGCAGCCAGGCACAGGAGCCTTTCCCAAGCTGCTGTGCTGAGCCCCAGGTCCCACTGCTGGGTGTGAACCAGCAGCACCCTGAGGGGCAGAGTGGTGCTCTCAGGTATGGCCCAGACCTGGGGATGGCTCCTTGCTGTGCTGGCAGCCATGGGGAACAACCTCCATCCAGCCCCGGTGCAGGGAGGGCTCCCACAGGGCTCAGGGACACAGGGATGGGCACAGCTGGGGCATGGGGATGAGTCACAGCACCCAAGGCAGGAAGAAGTGTCCTGAGCCAGTGTCACTTGCTGCCCTGTGGCAGCCACCACCTTTGATGCCTCCAAGAAAACCTCTCAGGGATGGGAGAGAAGAGCCAGGAGCTGGCCTGTCCCAGTAAGATTGGTTGAAGGGGATCCCTGCATGGAATCACTGTCTGAGTGCCCCTCACACGATGCCCTGTGTGCCTACAGGTGGGTGACGTGGCCTTGTCCTGTGCCCTTGGGGCTCCCCAGGGCTCTGCAGAGGGATGAGCTGCCCCCAGCAGCAAACCTGGGGCACCATGGCCTGGCAGGACCCAGGAGCACCCGTGTGTGTGGGTCCAAACTTTGCCCTTGGCCGGGCACTCAGCCCTGGGGGACAGCAGAGGTGGGCGAAGAAGCCCCCTGGAGCCCAGGGACCATCCAGGCCGTGTCCTGCGGCGCTGCGCAGTCTCCCCAACGCTCCGTCACCCAGGCTGGGGGGGGGGGACAATGACAGCAGCCTCTACAGCAGCCCTGACTAGCTTCTGTACCCTCCTTTCCCAGGCTCTCTCCTCGGGGAAAAGCAGCCCATCAGGAGCTCCAGGACAGCACTTCAAAGGAGCGCTGCGTTCCCGGCCGCGATCGATGCAGCGGCCGCCGAGCTGCTGACACAGCGCTGCTGCTGCTGCCGGGCCGGGCAGCACGCACGGACCACGGCCCCCACCCAGCACGGCCACCAGCGCGGGGACAGCCACAGCCACGGCCACAGCACCCCCGGCAGCACCCACAGGACGGCCACAAGCCAGCGCAGCCCACCTGCCAGCACCCCAAAGGACAGGCACAAGGCAGCACAGCACAGCCCACCTGCCGTCACCTCCCCAGCCCCGTCCCCACCGCAGCCGTGCTAAGGGCTCTGTGCTCCGCTCGCAGCCAGCAGGATGCAGGGCGTTCTCAGCAGGAGATGCAGTGGCACCGTACCCCACAAGCAGCCCGAAAGCAGGTCACCCCGTGCAGGGTGTGCTCCAGACCACCTCCATCCCCATCCCTGCGGCACGGCGCTTCCCGGGGCTGCCACGCGGGCGGGGGGGCTCCTGGCCAGGGACACGGGGGTGTCCCCACCTGGGCACATGCAAGGGGGGCTCAAGCCGACACTTACCCAGCGAGAGGAGCAAGGTGAGGCCGGTGAGGAGCAAGGTGGGCTGCGGGAGCCAGGCTTCCGGGCTCATTTTGACGGACTTTTGTGTGTGGAGAGGACGTGGTGTTGGTGTGGGTTGTGGAGGTGGTGGAGGTGCTTTTTCGAACGCCCAGGTTATTTGCAGGTGACATAGAACATTAGAGCCGCTTTCTCCCCACAGCCCAATATGGCTGGAGCGGTGCTGGGGCGAAAAAAAGCAGTAAATGCTGTGGTTGGTGGATCGCAGCCGCCGGAGTGGGAGGGCGGAAAAATTTTCCCCTGAACTGCAGGCGACAGCTCCTGGCGCCGCCGGCTCCCTGCTCTGAGCACGGGCTGTGGCACCCGGTGGGTTCCTGCGGCCCCCGCGGCCCCCCGCCTTCAGAGGGGACATGCAGGTGTGTCCCCTCTGCCCTGCTGGGGGGTGGCGGCCAGCCCTGCTCACACCATCCACGGCAGCAGTTCCCGTTCTGGGGAGCCCAGAGGGGCCCAGGAGGGTTGGAAATGCCCTCCCAGGGCCAGGCAGAGAGAACAGGGGCTGTTCCGGGCTGGGAGCAGCAGAGAGGCCCGAGCAGCCCAGGCAGGATGGCCCAGGGATGCTGCAGCAGGTACAGGTGCTCCTGGTCACCTGCCGGCTCCAGGACAGCTCCATCTCTTCCCAGGGCTGCCAGGCTGCTGCGGGCTCCTTCCCCTTCTCCAGCAGCATCTCCTCCCGGGATAACAGCTCTCCTCAGCCAGCCTGGGCATGGGGAGGCTCTGCCCAGCAGTGACAGGGCTGGAGAAAGTCTTTGGTCCCCCTTGCACCATTGGTAAAGGAAGCCTTTGGGCCTGGGCTCCAAACCTGGATTCCAGCTGCAGAGATGGGTGCAGGAAAGACAAGGCACGACCTCCTGGAGAGCAGAAGGCAGTGACAGAGCTGCTCGGGCCCCGGGACACGGGGTGGTGGGCGTTTTCTGGGACAGCATCACTGGGGAGAGAGGCGAGGGATGCCCCAGAGAGCCAGGGCACACCTCGGTTCCTGTGCAGCGGAGCCCGGGGGAGGCAGGAGGGGTGCGGGACAGCCTTCTCTCCCTGCTGCCTGCCCAGAGTCAGGAGGGGAAGCAGGACAGCCGGGAGAGAAGGCACGGGAGTGTCCCAGCAACTCTGCTCAGCCAACACTCATTGCACACACAGCACTTTCCCACCCGCCTTGGGCAGGCAGAACCCGCCCTGCTCTGCTGTTATGGCTGCCACCACCCTACAGAGGCCCTGTGCCACCCCCCGAGCCCCCAAATCCAGCTCCGGGGGCCGGTTCCTCCTAAAGCCCGTCCCGCGGCTGCCTGCGGGAAAAGAGAGCAGGGTGTCAACGAGAACCAAGGAGCGCAGCGCGGCGCTGCAGTGAGCCGGCAGCGGTGGGAGGTGGAGGGTCCCGGCTCCCTCCGCACCTGGAGGTGTCAAACATCTATAGATAGCGCCTGGCACCGCCGACAGCGCCCAGAGATAGAGCGGGAGCAGCGCCAGCCCCCACCCAGACGCTGCCCCGGGGGCCCGGGAGGGGTGACTGGGCTCCCCCCAGCCAGTGCTGCCCATCACCCATGGCCAGGGGACACACGTGGGGGACCCCACTGCCCACAGGCTCTGTCCTGCTCCCCTCAGTCCCCATCCTGCTGACAGGGGACCTCTTTTTTGTCCCATTTGGCTTTGGTCCCTCCTGGAGCCAGTGAGGCTGGCAGGTGCCCCGTGCCAGGCTGGACATGGGTTCAGGGGCTCCCAAGGCCTGGGCCAGGCAGATTTTGGCACACTTGGACATCACATGCTTAGGCAGGAGGTGAAATGAAGACAGCACCAGTGAAGACTCCCTGAGATTTATTATCTACAGAAAAACACTGTTACTGCTGCTGCTGCATCTCCCCCGTTGGAGATCCTTACCCTGGGCCCGGATCAAAGCTGGAACCTGAGGCTGTGCCCACTCTCTCCAGAGTCCAGGGGGCAAGAACCAGAGGGAGCAGTGTCCCCTGGTCCCCTGCAGACAGCTGCGGGGGGGCTGTGCCCCAGCAGTGCACTGGCACAGGGCACACAGTGACATGTCACCAGTTCTCTGTCCTCAGAGGGACAGAGGTGTTATGGACACACCTGGACAAGGGGCTGCCATCCCTCAGCACAGCTATTTCTGCTGCTCTGGGGGCTGGGACAGTGCCTCCTCTGGCCTGCCATGGGGCTCCTGGCTCTGTCCATCCCCCTGTGTCCCCTCTGCCATCCATTCTGACGGGATTGTCCTCTTGGCCAGCTCCACGTAGACGCCGTTGTCCCGGCTGTGAGATGGGTGCTGCAGGGAGCAAGGGACAGGGTGTGAACCTCACTCACCACGGGTACCAGGGTGAGTTTGGAGAGGGCAGGGGGCACGGGATGCTGGTCTGGCACAGAGAGTGAGGCCCTGGATGTGGTGACCCTGGTGACCCATCACACCTGCTGCAGCTCCTCACCATGGTTATGTATGTGTCCTCAGCTCTCTTCTTCTTTGCTTCCTGCTCGGCCTTGGGTATCTCAGCTCCAGGGATTGAGCAGTAAATTGCATCCTGTGAGGGGCAGATCAGGGTATTTGGAAACAAGCAGCCCCCAAGCATCAAGAGCCATGGTTGGAGTTGGCCAGCAAATGGCCCCGAGTGCCTGGGCAGTGTGGGATCCCCTCCATCGACCTCCCCAGCCCTGAGCCCACACCCCCAACCCCAGCAAACCCTCCAGCCCCAGCTCTCACCTCTGCTTTGCTCTTGCTGCTGCTCTTCCCCATCCTCTCCAGGGCTGTGATGGTTGCAAACCTTGAGGAGAGGCAGCAGCAGGGTCACCTCCGGCGAGAAGCATCACCCTCCCCTCCTGTCCCACCCTCTCTCTCCCGGGACACCGGCATCCCTTTGCACGTACCCGGGCCAGGCTGTCCCTGCTGCTGGCACGGCCCTGGAGATTTGGGAGCCGAGGGCAGGGTGGCACTAGGTGGCGGCAGGAGGCTGCACCCCACACCTGGGGAGCTGAACCCTCGCACCTGAGCGCGCCAGCGCAGAGTTCGGCCAGCCAGAGCAGCGCAGAAGGGCTGCGGGGAGCTCCTTCCTCACCCCCGTAAACCCAAAACCAGCTCTGGTACCTCTTCCTCACGCAGAGCCCGGCCAGGAACGCCACCACCACGGCCACGCAGCCACAGCCCACCACGGCCGGCCAGAACCCGGAGTCTGTCGGGGAGGGCGCGACATCCTCGGTAGCCGGTCCTCCTGCTTCTGCCGGGGAGACACCGAGGCGGAGGATGGCACCGCGGGGACTCGCAGAGCCGTGGGGCGGGTGCGGGGAGCAGCCCAGGGCGCGGCACCCACCTGTGGGTGGCGGGGGGATGACCAGCAGCTCCGTCTGGCCCTTGAAGACGCTGCTGTTCTGCAGCAGCCGCAGCTCGCACTCGTAGGTGCCGCTGTCGCTGACACGCAGGTCGTGCAGCCAGATGGAGCCGTCGAAGCTGGAGATGTCCCCCTGCCACTGCGCCCGGCTCTTGAAGCGGCCCACGGGGACGCCGTGGTTGCTGTAGTAATAAAACACCATCTCCTCCTGCCAGGGCACAGACGGCGCCAGGTGAGGGGTGTCAGATGCCTGGCCCTCCTCAAGAGCTCTCAGTTCACACTTTTCTGCCAATCCCGTGGGTAGTTCTCATCGCTCAGGGAAAGCCCCGGGATGCAGCGCCCAGAGCGGCGCTTCCCCGGCTCCTGCCCCCGCACGGGGATCCTTCTTCCTCTCATGGAAACTTCCTCTCCTCACGGCCTGACCACAGGCAGGTGGGCTTCCCCACAGCCTTCCCAGGGCTGCTTCCCCACGGCTGCCTCCCCCTCCCTCCCCTGCCACCCCGTGTCCCCTCCCCTGCCCCCCTGTCCTGACCCACCTTGGTGCCATCTCCTGCCTTGTGCAGCCAGTCCACTTTGTGCAGGGTCCATCCCTTGCTGTCGGGGTCTATGAAGAGGCACTGCAGCAGCACAGAGTCCCCAGCCCTAGCTCGGAGCCGCGGATGCACGAACACTCTGGCAGCCCCACTGCACCACTCTGCCGGGGACAGGGAGAGCAGGATGAGCCCGGGGAGCACAGCCAGGGGCAGCCTGCCTGTCCCCATCGCTGTCTCCTCTCCAGGGAAGCCTGGGGCTCACGGCCCTGACCAGTGCAGAGGCCAAGCCCGTGCCTGACCCCTGCTCGTGGCGTGCCTGGGATGTGGGGCAGCACATCCTCCCGCCGCCACACCACGGGGCTGCTGCCGTGTGATCCAGCCGAAGGGGACTCAGGAAGCACAACCCCTGCCCTCCACGCCTCGGAGCCAGAGCCTGCAGCTCCTGCAGGGCTGTGCCTGTGAGTCACTGGCTGGGAGAACCTGTGCTGCTCTCATCTGTACCAGGCCGGGGGCAATTCAAGCGCTTCACACGAATTTCAGTTCCTCCCTCAGTGCCCATTTGGCTTCCTTCCCCTTTGCTCACAGGCTCCAGACCTGGGCTGGTACTTGTCTGGCCACATAACCACAGCTCGGGGTTTCTAGGGAAGCTGGACAGTGAGGGGAAAAAAAGCAAACCAGGGGAAGACCAAAAAGCACAAAGCTGACAACCCACACGAGGCAGCTGCCAGCTCGCTGGGCTGCAGAGCATGAGGCAGGAAGGGGGTTCAAGGTCTTCTCCGAACTAAAAGATTCTCTGAAATGAGCAGGGCAGAAAATGTCACTGGAGCTCCTCAACCCCACCTGGCTCAGGCTGCAGTGGCACTGCAAGGGGAGGCTGAGCTCTGGCTGCTGTTTGCTGGGAACTGGCTGAGCTGATTCAGCGGGGAGCTGTTCAAACAGGTAGCTTGTCCTCATGGCCAAGCCACTCTGCTCAGCCTGTCCACAACCAGCCAGGGCTGGGCCCTGGCTGAGCACCAAGTGTTTGTCTGAAACCCTGTAAATAATGAATGCAAAGCGCTGCAGCTTCCCAAACAAGTTCTGTTGGTCTTGACCAGCCAAGGAGCTGAAAATGACAAATATTTGCCAGTGGAGAAGACCAAGGGAGCTGCCTGCCTCGAGCAGAGCCAAAATCAATACTTTGGAAACCTCTCCCTGTACTTAGCGTTGGTGAAGCAGTTCTGCTTCTTTCAAAGCCTTGGAGCCTCAATACAGGCCACATCCAGGGGTGCCAGTGTAGCTGGCAGCCTGTTTACAGGGGAGCCCTGCAGGAAGGGGAGAGGCAGCACACACAGGGCCAGGGACTGGCACCCAGGTGAGGAGCAGCTCCAGGGGGTTCTCACCACAGCAGGAGAGACACTGACTGATGGCTCTTAGAGCAAAGGCAGAGGGGAAAGCAGAGGGGAATAAAACTCGGAGCTTACCCAGCCATGTCAGCACCAGGGTCAGGCTCAGCAGCACCTTCATTTCCCTCTGAAAAGAACAGCAGAGGTGACACATGCTCCAGTGTCCCCTGGGGCAGGACACCAAGGACTGGCAGCCAGCTGAACAGACCAGGACTGGTTTGTAAGACCACACTGTGCCTGGAAAGGAAGAGCAAGTGTGGGGGAGAAGGCTCAGCTAAACCCCTTCGTGCTTTCCCCTCAGCGTGGAGCTTTCCGGTGGTTTTGGGGGGTCGAGCTTCTCACATCTGAGCCAAAATGTTTGCAGGTCCAGACTCTGCTCCCAAAGCAATCAGATGTTTTTAAAACGACAGAAGCAGAGAGGTTTGCTCCTAAAACACAGACCCTCCTACTCCAAATCCAAATCCTTGCCCCTGGGTGCTGCACAGGGTGAGAGGTTCTGCTGGAGCAGTGCCACATCTGGCGTCTGGATTTAGCTTGATCTGCTCCAGCTCTCTCAGAATAAAGCTGGCATCTCCTTTCTGCACACCGTGGATTTGTCCTGCAGCCCAGGGAAGGACTGGCTGTCACCACCAGGAATGTGCCAGCCAGTTTCCAAAGGAAGGCAGGAGTCAGCACCCTGCTGCCCTGTCCCTGGTCCATTTTTCCATGATTCCCAGCTGTGGCCACTCATTTAAGGGTAAATAGTTACTGAGAGCAGCTCTCCAGCCTGGAGAACCCTCATGTGAAGCTGGAATTGAGGCTGCCATTACCAGCATACATTTTCCAATACTGCAGAAATGAAATAGAAATAGAAAGACTGAATCATCTCTGGCATTTTGGTTGCCTCTCTCTTTTTGCTCCGTTGTGCATGAGGCTCTCCAGGTCAGCCTCAGACAGGGATTCCAGGCCCAGAATCAGCTGCTGGGGACCCTTGGATCAGTTCTAGGTTGAGAAAATCACTCCAGCTTTGTACCTTCATCACCCTGCCCTTTCCACAAACAAGAAATCCTGAGAAGTGGCAGCAAACCTTCTGGAATTCTCTCCCATCTGCCTCCCAAACCCCAGGAGCCCTCGGGTTGGGTTTTTGTGTGGTTTTCTGTGCTCTGTGCCGTGACACACTTCGCTGCACACCCGACCTACAAACACAACTCCTGCTCAGCCCCAGGGCCCTCAGCAGGGCCAGCACAGCTCAGGGCAGCAGGCACAGCATCCTGCAGTGTCCCAGAGACACTGCCAAAAGCTGCAGAGCTGCACCCTCCCAGGAGCACCCCCGCGCAGCAGCCAAAGTAGCAGCCAGCTCAAAACCAGAAACCAGTCCCTTTTGACTGCAGAAAACTGAGATTTCTGTGCCCAGAACCTCCCAAAGCTCCTGAGCTGCTGCGGCTCTGGACCTTATTTGCCACCAAGTCCTTACTGGATTTATTGGCCTGGTTTTGAGGAGGGTTTCTGGTCCTGGCTGGGAGCAGGTTTCTGCAGGGTGTCCCCCTGTGACACACAGCAGGGAGAGGGTGCTGGAGGCACCAGCTGGAGCCAGCACCCACTCACCAGGCTGTTCTGTGTGTGCCACTGCTGACACATCCAAATGGCCTTTCCCAAACAGGCTGGGGGGAAAAGGGGCACAGACACCACATGGCCCTCACATTTCCCTGCTTTTGCACAGGGCATCAGAGTCGCCAGCACTGCTGCTCCCCTCTCTGCTCTCTTCTCAGGAAAAACAAATGAAAAAAAATATCCAGAAATAAATATTACAAAAAAAAAAAATACTCACCTGGTGTTGGCCTGGAGAAGTCAGCTTGTCTCACACGAAGGGCTCTTCAGAGACTGGCTCAGTTGCTACATCATCTTGAGGTTGTTTAGACATGACCTTCTTTGGCAGCCTTTTGTTCCCTTTCAGGTTTTGTCTGGTGGTCACTTTCTACTCTCTCCTAATTTGGTGTTCCTCTTTCTCTTGCGTGTGAGAGGGGAACCAGCTGCAGATGGATCTGCCCCAGAGGGGCAATGGGGCAGCCTCGGGGGGCAGCTCACAGGGAGCAGCTGGGGCTCACTGGGGCCTGACCAGTCACCATGACCAGTCTGGAACACAGAGACTCCTGGCACACACCCTGTGCTCCCTCCTGCTTTGCTTTTGGGGAGCAGAGCTGCTTGGAAAGCTGTCACTGCTGGATGGTGTCCCAGTGAGGCAGCAGCAGCAGCACTGGGTGACGTGGCTGTGCCCTCCTCCTGGTGCTGCCAATGCCCCTGAACCTGCCTGGCACAGCTTGGGCAGCTGCCTCCTTCTCAAAGACACACCAGCCGCTGATTTTCCTCTGGTGCCACCCCCCTGGACACTTTGAAAGTCCATTTTCACCCTTCCTCTTCTCTTGAAACATCAGAGCATCGCCTGTTCCTCATCCCAGTGTCCCACTGTTCCCCATCCCAGGATCACTGGGGTTGATGATGCACCAAGAAATTCCCATGAAAAAAGCCCAGCACCATTCCCAGCTCCAAGGTGGCAGCTCAGCTTCTCACCAGGAATATTTCCCCAGGATCCAGCACACCCATGGCCAAGGAGCCAGAGCTGGAATCCAGCATTTTGCAGCAAAAAAAAAGAGCCTTTGGTTCCCCAGGGGAAGTCGTGTGGTGTGAGAGTAGAACAGCAAAGCCACTTCCCCCCAGCTGCAGGATCCCACCAACAGCCTTTCCCAGGGAAGTTTTGGCTGGCAGAGGTGTTGTGTCACCAGGGAGCACAAACATTTTAAATATTGCTTTACAGTAGACAGGAGAAAAATGTATTTGTCTGCAGGCACAGATCTGCAACTGACCTACTTCTCAGTGAGAGCCTCACCACACCTGAAAGCTGCAGAGATGCTGAAGGGGGACCTGGTACCTGTTCCCTTTTGGGTTAAATCTGTTCCCCAAAAACCTTTACCCATCATCACATGACAATTTTTACACCTCAGGATGGCAGTTTCATGAGTTCAGCTGTAATTTAGCCAAATAAAGAGACCCACAGCCCAGAATGGGATAATGCAATTTATTAATTGCAGAACAAAATCAGCAATAAACCTGGAGCGCATCTGTAAAAGGAGAATATTTGACTGGTACAGAAAGAAAGCAGCTCTTTAAGGATTGAGTGAATGAATTCCACTGCTCTCTGCCATTCAGTGCTGGATAAGGCTGCTGAAAGAGGAAATGCCCTACATGGAGGGGAAGTAATGCTGCACAATGAACCATTTCCATAAAACGGGTCCTTTTAGAAGAAGAAGGGAGGAAGAAAACAGCTACTGCAAACAGAACATTCCTTTGGGCAGTGCTTGAGTCCATGGCTGAGGTAGATGGGGTTGTGTGTCCCCAGAAACAGAGTCCCCATTTGCATTTCTGATTTAAGAAAAAGGAAAAGAAAAAAATGTTTTCTATGAACTGTGCTTCACTTCTACAAGTAGAAGGAGAGGTACCCAGTGATGCAGCTGAATAATAAAAAAAAAATACTTCATAAGCAGTAGGTTCTCTTCACTCCAGGACAGAGGATGGCAGATATCACTTCATAAACTGGTGTGAGTCAGTATGTTCCAAAAAAACTGAGAAGAAACCTTCTTGGTCAGTGCCCAAAGAGCTGGAGCAGCCTTTACTTCAAAAAGTTGGATTTCCAGGGCTCAGGAGAAGAGGGATGTCACCAAAACACCAAACCAAAAAACCAAACCAACTTACAGGAAAACCAAGGCACGTTGGCACTGTAGGCACTGAGGCTCCTGTGGGCCCCGCACAGCTGAGGGCAGGAGATTTTCTTTTCCCCAATAAATTAGAAAGGTGTTTAGAAAATCACTGTTTTGTGCTTAAATAGAAGTGAATTACCCCATCAGCATTATTCTTCCAATCCACTGAGAGCAGAGCACGCCCTTCAATCTGCACTGGTTATCCAGCAGCCTCTGGAAGGATCTAACCATCATTTTCAGTGCTGGAATTTTAGTCTTTTTCCACAGCTTCAGTCTTCTGTCAGTAGGGATCTTCCTCATCCGTGTCCTAAACGGGAAACATGGAGAGAAATTGAGATTATGTGGGAAGAAATTAATCAAGTCATGAGTTCAGCCAAATGCTGAGCCTGGCTGGGCTTCTGGCAAGGGCCTAGATACTTCCCAAAAAATGCTGCTGTGCTTGAACAAGCCAGGGGACTTGCAAAACCCCTGGTACAAAAATATAAATATAAAAATGTTTGACTTCTCCCAGACACTATCACCACAATATAACCCACATGTGAAATGTGTTTTAAGAGAAGCAGCAGCTAAAGATGAACCAGCAAGTGCAGCACCAGCCTGCAGAGACAGGCCTGAGCAGCACAAATTATTGTTTTTCAGCCTGACAAACACCCACTTGCAGAAGCCCATCATTGCTGTAACCACAGCATCATTTGATGGTGTCCCCACAAGCAGCTCTGCAGCTCCAAGCTCACCCCACCACCTCAGCTCTGCAGGGGAAATCTCACTGACGCTCCAGATATTTCCAGTCTGAAGAGATCTTCCCTTGGCTTTGCAATTTTCATTGTTTGGTCACATAAGAGGCGTGAAAAAGCACATTAGAGAAACCTCAGAAATGCAGGTTCGTTAAGGTGAGAGGGCAGCGTTCTCAGAGATCTGATCAGATAAATATTTCAATATCAGACAGCAAAGAGCCAAGCCTGACAAAGCACTCCACATGAAAGCAGCAGCATCTTATCCCAATTTGACTCCTCCCAAAGGATGAGAGGACGTTTTTCAACTTTTAAGATCTCCCATGTCCTGACAGCATTTCCTCACCAAAGTGTGGCTCCATCCTTTCCTATTTTTCCTCCTGACACCTCCCTAATTCCCATAAGGTCACCTGGAACAGCCCTTCCACCTCCCAAGGCAACTCTGCCTTTGGCACAAGGCATTTCCTGCTTCCTGCACCTCTCCAAAGCCTCCTTCCCAACACTGCAGCTCCGTGCCTGCTGTGCCTAGTGCAGAACTGTAAATATTTTATGTACAACTTACGTAATTGCCTGCTTTTCATCCTGTATCTAATAGGAACCATCAGCACGCGCCTGTCTGAAGGCTTGGGCATTTAGGACACTATAAATCACTGGCATTAGGAGAGTGAATCAAGCAACACGTATTTAAATCCTCCTAAACTCACGTCCTGACTGAGTACCTGAGAGGCAAAGGTACCCCTGAGGTAAATCTGCCCTGCAGGACACCGGGAAAGAATGAAAGCCCTCTCGAATCGGGCATTACTCTGGAATGCGGCTGCCGACTCCAGCACTCAGGACTCGAACAAAACAAGGGCAGCAGGTGACAAAACCACCCCGGAGCCGGAGCACCTGATTAACAGGAGCTGCTGCTGGGGTGGGAAGGGAAGCAGCAGAATTAGAAGGCAACCATCACTTCAGAGAGCACAACAAACAAAAAAGCAGAAACAAACAAACCGACCGCGAGGGTTTAGCAACGTCCTGCTGGCATGGAAATGAGGTAAAAGGAGGAAGATCTCCACCAGCTCTGCAGAAACACAGAGGGCTGAGGGGTGACAGCCTGCCTCCCCCAGCACAGCACTGCCAGCCCCAAACTGCTCACAAAGAGCCCCTAAAAAACCCTGCAGCAGCTGGCACTTCAACCCTGATTTGTCATCTTAAAATGACAGCTTTGATTCCAATCAAGTCCAATGACAAATCAGTTTGATGGATGTCATGACAGCTTCCCCACCAGTTCAACCAGCAGCTCTCCCTCCCTGCTGCTGGGGGGCTCCGGGGAGCCTTTGGGACACACCTTGGGCACCCCGAGCTGTTAGGACACTCTGCCCACTGCTCTTAGCACCTTCTTTGAGCACCCACGTTGGCAAAACCGCTGTGAAAACAGCGACTTTCACTTACCACACAGTTCAGGCACCACTCCTTGATCTTCCCCCCGCAGCCAGCCCTGTCTGTGTGCTCAGGCCTGCAGGAAAAGCACGGGATCAGGTTGGACTTTTCCCCCCAGACATTCCAGGACCTCCTCTGGACTGTGAATTCTGGTTATACCACATGGAGCTGGAGGGTTTTTGTCGTGAGGAAAAGCCTTTAAGTTTGCATGGCAAAGCCAAAAGGACTGAAAGCTGCCAGGTGCCTCATTTTGAAGGTGACACTTAAACACCACAAAGATTAAGACAGAAGTTGCTTTTTGACTGGCAGACCTTACACCACTAATCAAAACATTAAAAGACTGCATAAAAAGAATAATTCTGTGAGGAATTGAGCAGAAAGGAGTCCAGTCTCCAAGGCTCCTTCAGTAGCTGGCATCTCTGCTCAGCCCATCACAGGTAGCATTATTTGGTTTATTTTCCTTTTATGGGGATTTCACCCCAACACAGCACACAAAGCTCACATATGTGAAACATCCTGCTGACTAGAGCTCAAATAAACCTCATAACAGAAGTGAAATATGCCTGACCCTAAACTGCTTCAGTTCCACTGGCATTCCTCACGCAAATGACAGAGAAAAGGAGATGTGCAGCCCTTGGTTTGTGCTCCAGCACAGGGATTTCCCAAAGCTTTGTGCTTTGGCAGATACCAGGGACTGCAATACTGAAGCACAGTGGGGAAATCATCCCTCGTGCCTGTTCCCACACCCCAAAGTGGAAATACAGGCTCCAACATGCAGCCAGCACTTACTCATCAGACACCTCGATGGAGGATTTCTTGTAGCCACATTTTCCTTTCTCCTTCATCGCCCGGAATTTCCTCCCCATCCTTACCAGCAGCAGGATGACCACGAGGGTGGAGGGGAGGAACACCAGGATGGACAGCAGAGCTGCTGAGGTCAGCTGGAAGGTCAGGCCTGGGACACAGTGAGACACGGCTCAAACACACAGCCAGGGCACAGCTTGGTGGCCCTTCCATGGGAAAAAAAGTGCTGGAAGGCTGGACACAGCCTGTCCCCACATCTGCACCGTCCTGTTCCCAAACCTGTGGCCCCCACATTTATGGGGCTCCTGCCACCAAATCTCTGGTCCCCACATCTGTGGGACTCTCTTGTCCCCAAACCTGCAGTCCCCACATCTGTGGGGCTCCTGTCCCCACAGCCATGGGGCTCTCCTGTCCCCCTGTTGCCAAATGTGGGGGGCTCCTGTCCCCAAACCTGCAACCCCCAAACCTGCAGGGCTCCTGTCCCCAAACTTGTGGTCCCCAAATCTGTGGGGTTCCTGCCACCAAACATGTGGGGCTCTCCTGTCCCCAAGCCTGCAGTCCCCACATCTGCAGGGTTCTGTCCCCAAAGCTGTGGCCCCCACATTTGTGGGGCTCCTGCCACCAAACCTGTGGCCCCCAAATCTGCGGGGCTCCTGTCCCCAAATCTGTGGGGCTCTCCTGTCCCCAAACTTGCAGTTCCCAAATCTGTGGTGCTCTGTCCCCACACCCATACCCATGGGGCTCTCCTGTCCCCCTGTCCCCAAATCTGGGGGACTCCTGCCACCAAACCTGTGGTCCCCAAATCTGTGGGGCTCCTGTCCTCACACCCACCGGGCTCTCCTGTCCCCCTGTCCCCAAATCTGCAGTCCCCTCCTGTCCCCCCAGCCAGCCCAGGCAGGCTCAGGAGGAGGGAGCTGCAGAGGAAGGAAGAGCACAACACAGATCTATCAGCACGGCTGAGCTGGGAATTTGGGGCAGGGCTGGCACGCAGGGCAGATGAGGAAACTATTACTGACAATCAGTGCTTGTGATGTGGAGATTATTTTTAGGCCAGCGTTTCCTCAATGTTTAACTTGCTCTGCCGCAATTTGCCGAGGCTCAAACTCGAGAACAAAGAGACGCTTTTGATTCCTGTTATCACCACAGCTCCCCCTGTCCCTTCCTGCCTCAGATCAATTCAGGAGTTCTCCAAGTACTGAGCTCAGAGGGCAGGGCTGGGGTAAGCTCTGCTGGAACTCCAGCGTGGAAGTCCAGGGAGCGTTTCCCACGTGATGCTCAGAATTCCAAGATCCAACAACGCAACTCTGTCCCAGGGGTGAGGTCAAAGCACGGGCAGGGAGCCTTACCCCGCTCTGTAACCACCAGCACCGTCTGGGGAATGTTGTGATAAACATCTGGAGGGTTCTTCACGCTGCAGATGAAGGTCCCGTTGTCACTGAGCTCTGGGCTTTGGATAACGATGGAAGCATCGCCGTTGGCAACGTTCCCAGCCCAGGATATCCTGTCTTTGAACTTTCCCGCTGTGGTGGGGTGTGGGATGGACTGGTAATGAAAAACCTGCGAGGAGGGAAAGGTGATAATTTTGGCAATAAAACACTCATCCAAGAAAGCAGAGTGAACTATTTTTCTGCACTGCAAAAAATAAAGGAATTCTGCACTGTAAAAATAAAGGAATAAAGACATATTAAGAAATCAGGAAGAATATTTCCTGTATAAGAGAAATAAAGCTACCAACTGAATCTTTACAGTCCTTCTGTGCAGTGCCCAATTGCAGCACTTGTGGCAAACCCCCAAATTAATCTACTTTAACATTATTATGCTATTTTGTATTTACCTAGAACACTTTTTCACCCGGAGAACACCCAAAGGAATTTTACAGGGGAAAGAAGGCAACCACGAGACTCCCAAATCGCAAAGTGAGACAGCAGCGCAGCAAATCAAAGAGAAAATTCAGATTTTCAGCATGCCCAGAGGCCTGGCCCTGCTCCACCTACTGTCTCCATCTGTCCCCCAGAGAGGGGCCGGTATGTCCAGTCCACCAGCAGGCTCTCCGTGATGGGGGAGCTGGATTTGAAGGAGCATTTCAGCAGCACTTGCTCACCCACGAAAGCTCGGACTTTAGGGCTGGCCTTAATTTCCAGGGAAAGAGCATTGCAGACACCTGATGGGACAGGCACAAAAGGCAGGGATTCATTTCTTGTTAACTGCGAGGTGCAAAATTGTCCCAGAAATACTGAGACATGTGCAGGACAGCCAGAATTCAGAGACTAAAGCACAGCAGTGACTCCCTCCCCAACAGTGAAATTTGCGGGAAAGCAGAAAACTTCCCTGACCTATTTTCCTTGGGACTGAAACCGACTCCAAATAAAGTACCTGGGCAGTACCAGCACAGATATTTAGATGTGGAGACAAAGAGCTGAGAAATGGAATCAGCTGCGTCTCTGACGAGTTGCAAAACACCAGCTTAAAGTTCTTCAAAGCGGCTCTGCTCGGCGTTTGTGGCCACACAGCGCCTGAATTTCACACGAACGGGGTCAAAAGTCTCCCCGCAGCACAGAGAGTTCTCAGTTCTTGTTTCCAGCGTGTGCAGCCACCTCTGCCCCGCGATGCTCCGGCCGCTCCCGAGTCTCCCTCCGCTCCGGGAAGAACTTTGTCCGAGCCTCCCGCCGCTCCGGGACGGCTCTTCCCGAGCTTCCCTCCTGCCCCAGAGCACCGACCACCGCGGGACCACCCTTCCCGAGCCTCCCACTGCCCCGGGACCATCCACGGCCCCCGGAGCCGCATCCCAAGCGCTCCCGGCCCGGTTCCCACGCGGGGCACCGCGGGCACCGCCGC
>JANPWX010000027.1:228084-242805 GCA_024734555.1 Trochalopteron elliotii | reverse complement strand
TCCCGGCCGGGCTCAGCCCCGGAACATGGCGCTCACCTGGCGCAGGTGAGGGCGGGGCAGCCCCGAAATGGCCGCGGCGCCTGGGTGGGTACACCCGGGCACACCCGGGCACACCTGAGCACACCCGGGCACACCTGGGTACACCTGAGCACACCTGAGCACACCCGGGCACACCTGAGCACACCTGGGCACAGCCGGGTCGGGGGACAAGAGAAGGTCCGGCGCGGCACCGCGGTTGTCCCCAAATCCCCGAGCGGTTCCCGTCACCGCCAGCCCGCCCGCTGAGCTTTTTGCTGTTTTTGGGTGCTGCCGCAAAGCGAGGAATGTGTCGGGATTATGTTAAGTCAGGATGTTCCTCGCTGTGAGAATTTGGTAGATTTTCAAGTGCAATCAACAAAAAAACGAGACCTAATCAGGGGAACAGGCAGCAGCTGCATCCCTTAGCCAAGGACACCCTGGAACTGACAAGTTTTAGGGATAAGTCAATAATAAATCAAGATGTTGATGTGTGTCTGTGTGTACACTGCTAACTGGGCACAACACCCAAGGTTTGTATATCCCAGAGTTGAACTATCCTGGTTATAGTACCAAAAATCACACCTACAGGTCCAAAAGACCCTGGACAGGTGAAGAGCCTGTCCCCGAGCAGGGGAGGAAGTTGGCTGGGGTGACATAACTTGTGTGGGAATTATTAACCCATCGTAAGAGAGGGGCTGTACTTGGAAAGTTACTGACTCTGTTTTCTGTGCATAAATAATGGTGGGAAAGTCCAGTGGGATGTGCTGGATTGTGGGACACCAACAAGCACCCAGGCTTGGGCTCCTCTGAAGTCAATAATCAATGTCTCCCTGAAGTATTTAATTATTGGTTTGTTGCAGACTGGGTAACAGATCCAACTTTGGGGACAAACAGTGCAAATCTGCTCATTGGAGGTGTCAGGGCCCCAGGTGACATCCCCCTGTCACACAGCACAGGTCTCAGCAAGGGCCTTTATTTACAACACAGGTGAGTGACAATGAAAACAGCCAGGTGACAGCCAGGCAGCGTGGCTGGCACATCACGGGTCATAAAGCCATTAAAGACACTCTACAAACAAACAAGGCAAGGCTTTGATTTGGGGCTGGGTAAATACTGTAACAGGATTGTTTTGGGGCTGGCTGGACACTGTTAGATCTCCATGGGTTCCAGTTTTGGGATACAGAGGGGAGCACTGGGATAGGGAGAGTGGGAATGGGAACAGCTGCTGAACCCAGGCAGAAAACTCTCTTCAACCCCCAAATTCTCCCAAAGCTGCCAGACATGGATGTGCAAACCACCCTGGCTGCTGAATGTTATCCCTAATAACAAACAGCACGCCTTGCCCAGCTCTAACACTGTCCATCTAGCGTAGAAAAGGCATTCCAAGGACTTTTGTTGTACCAGCTGAGACCTCACTGCTCAGTCTTCCTTCTCAGGATGCCAGGGAGGATCGTCAGGGAATAAAAACAGGGCAGCACAAAGGCACGTTGTGGTTTCTAAGGTGCAAAGGTGCATCTGCTCAGACACCTCCCAGCCCTCTGTTCAGTCAGTCTCGGTGCTTTCATCTCCCAGAGGAGCCGTGCCCACATTGCACGGGTGAGAAGATGAAGGAAAGTTCTTTGTTCGTGGGGCAAGATGCTCCTGCTTTGCTTCACTGCAGGGAATTCACAGCTCATGTAAAGTCACCCTCTTTCCATGCAGGACTTTCAGGTTGAGCAGAGGTGCCGGCATCGTGGGGCATCTGTAATCCAGCTTTGTTCTAACACCCCAAATTACAAGCTTTCACCAGCTGCTTTGGAAGCACCTGAGAAGAAAGACTGTAAAAAAACAAACAGCCATTACTCAGGGTTATTGTCAAAAACCAAAATAATAGAGGCAGTTGCTGACCTCAGAAACTGCGGGTGAAATTTATGCTGACACTTTTAAGCAAAGACAGTGAATATGGGAACAGTGCCAGTCTTCCTGTTGCAATTTTAAAACAATAAAGGTTAAAGTAATCTAAAAGCAGGTTCAAAACTGACAAAAGGGAAGTAATTCATTCCTCTTCATCTACAAAGCAGGAATGCCATGGAAAGCAGTGACAATGGCTTTCCTACAAATGCTGCTCAACACCAGAGTGCAGAAATCTCATGTACATTTAAGAGGCTGTGATTGCTCAGGGATTGTTCAGCTGTCTCTGAAGGATCCTCAACAGCAAAGTGTGACTGTGGCCTCAGTTCTGACTGTGAACAGCAGGGAAATACCCAAGGGAATCTGTCTTGGAGAGTCCACAGGAACACTGAGACATTAGTTAAGAAGGTTTGGATGGGTACCTGCATTGTGCACACCAGCAAAGACCTTTAATCTTCCAGTGGAATGGGTTCCTTCTCTTGCCCCATCTTCAGGCTCTCCTTTTCTTTACTGTTATAAAAGTGGGAGAGAAAAAAAAAGAGAAAAAAACCCCAAATCAGTGTCAGGCTGAGCAGCAGGATGTCCTGAGTCACACACAGCACACCCAAGGTGAGATGGTGAGGGTGCCACACGTGTGGTGACCACAGCTCAGGGGACAGGGTGGTCATCTGCCCACCACTACCACAGCAGCTGCGTCCCTCTCTGAGTGAGAAACCACTGAGAAGGACACGGGTCAGATGAGGACTCCAGAGCTTGTCCATCCTGGGGCTCTGCTCTGCCTGCACGCAGCCAATTATCTCTAATTGTTCTGAGTTTTGCATTGAGGATGTTCCGTGTGGGGTCCGAGCCAATAATTCAGAGAGGCCGTGGAGATGAACTTGTCAGGAGCCCTGGCCCTCCCTGCCTTGTCCTCACCAGTCAGTGTCTGCCACCTCCAGCCTCTTGTCTCGCGCTCTCCTGCGGCGCTGCCGACAGATGATCACGGCTGTCACCACGATGATCATCAGCACAGAGGCAGAGCCGATGGCCACGGCCAGGAAATGGATTTCCGAGAAGTTCACTGCGTGGGGAGAGACAAGGGAATGAAGCAGAGGGGCACACAGGAGGAACGAGGCTGGGATCTGTGAATAAAACCTTTCCTCAGGCTCCTCTCTTTTCCTCCAGAAACAGAATAAGCCCAGAACAGTGCCCAGAACAGAGCAGGGAATCCTGTGGGTGGTAACACACCCCTGCTGGCAGTTCCAGGACACCAAGGATCTCCATTTTCCTGGGAATGATTTGGTCCCCAGATCAATTTTGGTCCCTTAATCTCCCCAGATTTCCAGGCAGTTACTATTCCAACATATCACCTCCTTTTGTTTCCTTGCCACCATGAATATTTGTCACTCTGGGGCTTTGTTCAGGCTGTGATTGAAGTTTAGCAGCTTTCTGCTTCTGACCCCTTTTCTCCCCTAATTTTCCTGGCTGTGGAAGAAAGCCACTGTGCTTAAACCCAGAGCTCTGGGGGCGTTTCTTGGCCTCTCACCTTTCTGCACAACCCGCAGCCGCACCTCCCCGATGGTGCCGTAGACATCTGGCCAGTTTGTCACCTGGCAGGTGAAGGTGCCATTGTCACTGGGCTGCAGGTTCCAGATCATGATGGAAACATCGTTACGCTCAATGTTCCCATCCCAGGTGACTCGCTCTTTAAACCTCCCCGAGGGGGGCTTGTAGGGCTCCTTCAGGTAGTAAAATACCTGCAAAAATCACAGAAACATCCAGTGGCCTGGCTTGGAAGGGAGCTGGAAGATTCCTGAGGTCTTGTCAGGTGTGGCATGTCACCTAAGACAGGGCTTGGCTGTGGTGCCAGCAGGTCCAGCTTCGTAAAACCACAAATATTTTAACCCTGATCACTCAAAACTAAACGTGAGAGAGTTTTTTTTTGGCAGGGTCTATAAACAGAGCTCGGATTAATCACTACAAGTGACGAAGGCCCAAATGTGCTTGTGGGTTTTGGGTGTGTCTGTACCCACTCACTGCTCACCCAGTGCTGGGTGTTGGGGCAGGGAGGGGAACCCCTGAAATGGAGCACGAAGATCTCACTCACCGGCTCATGAGCACTCAGGTCCTCGGGCTGGAAGTTCCAGCTCACTGACAGCTGCTGGCTCACGGGGCTGCTGCTGGAAAAGGTGCATTTCAGCCGCTGGTTGGTCCCGTTCACAGCGACCACCTCCTTGGCAGTGTGAACTTCCACCGCCGCCGCCAGCCACAGCGCTGCGGGGCAAACAGAGGGGGAAAATCACTGCAGTGAGCTCATCACTGTCCTTATCGGCTTTAGTTCCCTGGGAGCCTCATCTGCACTGGCAAAGATAACCTGAGTGTCTCACAAATACTTCAAGCGGGGGTGGTACTGGAGATTTATTCAGAAAAACTCTCTCAAACTGGACTGAAACCTACCCAAAAATTGCTGTTTCCCATGCTAGAACCTCCCTTTATACACTTCCTGCTCAGCCTCGTGCACACCACGGTGGGACTGCTCTTGCTGATACCTCCAGAGCCAGTTTTAGAGGCTTTATAGCCCAGCTGGGCAACTGCAGGTAAAATCAGTCAGGCTGAAAAATTCTAGAGGAAATCCTCAAGGTAAACGTGGATTTGTTTTTCCAAAAAACATCCCCACAACCTCCACGGCTGCTGCTTTAAAAACGAGTGAGCATCGCTCACTCGATGCTCCCCTGGAAGAGGAACAACCAGCAGGAGGGAGGGCAAGGAAAAGAGAGGAGGAAAAATGAGAAATAAGAAAAATGAATGGTTTGCTAGTGAAGGAAATAGAAAATATTAATATCCTGCCACATTAGGAAGTTAACTCACCCCAGTAGGATTCAAGCCAAAAAAAAAAAAAAAAAAGAAAAAAGCTTATCTAGTGTTGTTAAATATACTTCATAATGGAGATGTATTTGGAAGTAATGTATGAGTAAATACTTCCTTCCAAATAATTCCTTATCTCAAAGGAATGCCAAAACATTGAAGGTATTTACACGTGAAAAACGTCATTGGCAGAGAACAAGTTGCTCATACACGGATCCGGTGCCAAGTCTTTTCACTTTAAGCTCCCTGAAAAGAACTAAGCATGAAATAAGAGCAAAACACTTTTTTTCGAGGCAGATTACATCCGTGTGCTGATGCGTTTGGGAAAGGAGAATGTGTTATTCTTAAAATCCAGGTGTTTTGATATAAACCACCGAAAATTCAATGAGTTTCGTGCCAGCCTGGAACCTTTGCTGTGTGAAGGATCTGAAGCCGGAGCTCCTGGACAATCCCCGACTGTTCAGGAACAAAGGTAGGGAAAAAAAAAAAGAAAAAAAGAAAAGGCTGAGAGTAAAGTTCAGATTCCTGGCAGGAGAGAAAAAGACGTTGAAAGCTGAGCTGAGGAGGAGATCAGCGGACGGGATCGGTGCTCTTCCTCTCGAATACGCCCAAACCTGTTGGGGAAGAAACTCAACCACTTGGTGCCACTTCCAGCGAACCCCTCGCGCAGAAAGAATCGCAGCAAGGACAGGGGGAAAGCCTCTCCCTTAGGGATAATTTAAGGAATCAGAAGAAGGAAATGAGGGCGGCCGGGGCCAGGTTTCCTTACCTCGGAGCTGCGCCCCAAGGACGAGCGCAGCGCCCAGCCAGGTGCGGCCGCGCATCGGGGACACAAATTCGGGGCTGCAAAGATAAATCCGCTCCGGGTTCTCCGTCACAGGGTAAAAGATGAGTTTCTCAAAGTCTTCCCGGCACCATGGGGCAGATTCCTTGCCCCCAGCTCGGCCTGCGAGGGGAGATGAGCCCTCCCCCTGCGCTCCCAGCCGAGGTGCGCCCAGCCCCGCTCGCTTTTGCCCGGAATCAGCGAGATTCCCAAGGTAAGATTAATTTCTTCTCCCTCCCATATTCCCCTGCTCTTTTGTGTTGCAATCATTCCTCCTCCCAGCCGCCACCCGAAACCACTCCCCTCTTGTGGGAGGTAAAGGAACATTTGCCTGGAGGTGTTCATAGGTGGCTCGAAGGAATGAGGGCCAATTGTTCGGCAAAAAAGCTGCAAACAATCCTCAAAACAGCGGGCCAAAACCGACAGTCCATGGCCGCAGTGCGGGCCCTCATCCAAAGGATGGAAACGTCCCACCAAACACAGACACCTGCCCTAAAATGATTTGAACGTTCCATGGCTGCAGCCAAGGATTGGGTGCTGGTGCTTGGGAAATTCTTGGAAAAATCAAGTGGAAAACGGGTCTAGCCCGGCTGTATTCCAGGCACAGCTGGGGACACGCCGCGGTGCTCCACGGGTGAGAAATCCCGTGGGAAACAAAATATCCTGCAGGAGGCACGTGGGAATTGTGAGAGTGTGAAAGCAGCCTGAGCCTGTGTGCTGGCAGAGTGAGGATGTTTGCATTCGAGGGTCATAAATCTCTGGCCGTGGCAGTGCTGGTGTCTGGTTCACGATCCTGTCCCAAGGAGTCATCCCACGTTACCGGTTTCACCGTGGCTGGTGCCGATTTCCTTTGCAGGGGTGCAAGGGGAGGGTGCCCAGAGCTCTGGGTGTTTGGGAGGGTCCCTCCAGGAATTTGGCGATGGAAAAACAGCACTGAGGCTGTAAGCTCCCTGGATTGTGCCCAGAACAGAGCAGGGAACCCTGTGTGGGCTAACACACCCCTGCTGACAGCCTGGAGAATCCAGGGATCTCCGTTTTCCCGGGAATGATTTGGTTCCATGTTAGCCCTTCATTGCTCCATCTCCCCAGATTTCCAGGCAGTTACTCTTCCAACACATCACCTCCTTTTGTTTCCTTGCCGCCGTGAATATTTGTCACTCTGGGGCTTTGTTCAGGTCGTGATTGAAGTTTAGCAGCCAATTTGCTGCCACTTCCTCATCCTGTTTCTGCAGCGGGCTGGGAACCCCGATTCCCACCTTTGCCTGCAGACTCCTGCCAACCTTCATCTCCTTTCAAAACCTGTGGACTCCAGCTTTCAAGAGAAGACCACGTCCCTGGCACGCTCACCAGGAGCCTCAATTATCTGATGATCCAGAAACACAAATAAGGAGAAGAAAGCCCTGACGGCCAAAGGGAGCACCCCAATAAGGGAAATGGGGCACAGCTCCATTCCCTCTGTGTCCACGCCCCATCCCTGCGGACAGCAGAGCCTGGGGTGCTCCTGGCGCGGTCCCACCGGGGTCTGTGCGTGGCCCCAGCCCCGGCTGGGAGAGACCGTGCCCGGCGTGCGGCGCTGGCCGCGGCAGGAGCCCCCTCTAGTGGGGCCAGGACACTTCCAGGGCAGCGCCCGAGCGGGAGAACCTCCCAAAAATGCTGCTGGGATGACTCCGGGAGGGCCTGCAGAGGGGGGCTGAGCACAGGGGATGGGCAGGGAGCGATGGGCTCAGCTCTGTGCCCGTGCAGAGCTGGGGGATGAGCTTTGGGGGCTGCTTCTGGTTCCCTCGTTCCGACCTGCCAGAGCCTGAAAGGGACCCGCAGGGAAGGTGGAGAGGGGCTCTTCGTCAGCAGCTGGAGGATGGAACAAGGGGGAATGGGTTCAAACTGCCAGAGGGCACGGTTAGATGGGATATTGGGAAGGAATTGTTTTCTGTGAGAGTGGGCAGGCCCTGGCACAGGGTGCCCAGAGAAGCTGTGGCTGCCCCTGGATCCCTGGAAATGTCCAAAGCCAGGCTAGACAGGGCTTGGAGCAGCCTGGGACAGTGGAAAGTGTCCCTGCCATGGCAGGGGTGGCACTGGATGGGCTTTATGGTCCCTTCCCGCCCAAATCATCTTGTGATGCCACGGGAAGTCGTTTGCTGCAGTTGGGACTTCTCAAACCCTCACTTTGAGAAGCTGTTGGGAAGGTCCTGATGGCAAACCTGATTCCAGCTCCTTTCTCTCTCCTGCTGCTCCCAGGGCAGCTCCAGGAGCTGTCCCGAGCCCTGCAGAGCTGGTGCAGAGCAGAGCAGCCACCCCTCGCTGCCGGTGACGTCCCATGAAGACATTTTGAGCCTCCACACTTCCTGACCTGGGCTTATTTCACGTGTCTGGGTCTGCCCTGGCTGCTCTGGAAAGAGTGAGTCCCCCAGCCCTGCTCGGGTCGGTAGCAATTCTGGGAAAAAAAACAATCCTGGGCCTCTTTCTAAAGAAAAGCCACCGTGTTCTTTCCTGCCACAGCCATGCCTGTCTGATGTGGTGGAGAGGAGCAGCAGGAGGAGGAAGATGAGGATGAGGCTGGAGCAGTCCCTGCCCCTCCTGGGGCTCCTGCTGTGTGCAGGTGAGTCCCCAAACTTCATGCAGCTGGGCCGGGGCAGCTCGGTGCAGTGTGAGCTGTGAGGTTCCACGCTCCTGAGTTTGGTTTTATCCTTTATCTGTGCTCTGAAAGCGTTTGGTGATCCTGGGTAAATAACTCCAGGCGTGGCGGGATATCGGGGGGTGTGGTGGAGGCTCCCAGCTGAGCAGCTGGAATGCCCCGCTGGTTCAGGACGAGGAGCAGAGCACAAGAAAAGGCTCTAAAGAAGCCGGTAATGAGGAGAGATGAGCGTGCAAGGCAATCCATTAAGAGTTGTTACAATAAGGCTACAACTACTCTGCCCAAGTGCTGCAAACACCAATCTTTGCGAGGATAGGAAACTCGGTTTGTCAATGGCCTGTTCTTTTTTCAGATTTAAATCTGTCTATGTAAAATAAAAAAAGCATCAGGTCACCTTCTCTCCAGCCGAAGCCCTCCGTCTGTGGAATTCAAATCTGCAATCACTTATTTACTTTACTTTTCGCAAAAAGGCTTTAACGGAAATCACAAATCTGATTCACACCTCCTAAAAACTCTTTCTTTAATATTCCAGCTCCAGAGCCTTCCATGGAGCGATTTGTTTCCTACAAGGCAGAAAAACCACACAGATAAAAAGTTTTACAGCGTTAAATCAACGTCAAGGTCCCACTCTGCAGCGAGTTCTCTTGCTGAGGACAGAGGTTCTTACCAGGGTTTTCCAGCAGTGTTTGCTCCATGATAATAAAGCAGAATTTTGGGGTTTGCATCTTGCAATAACAACCCTTTTTTTGCTGAGCTGGGTTGGAAAATTATTCAAGTTTCCATTCTGCGTTAGGCTGTGTCAAAAATGGCTTCCAAGTTCAGAACAACATCCTGTCTCACCACCAGAACATTGCTGATGCCCTCAGCATGAATGTGGGATTATGAACACCTCTTTCAACCAGCTGAGTTCAGAAAGGAGGTCCTGGGAGTAGGAAAGGTGTGTGATATCTGAAGCTCAATTATTTAACGTTTCTTATTCTTTTTTTTTTGCAGTTGGCACCACAGCTCAGCCAGGTAAGTGTATTTTACCACCATCTTTAACTATTTATCATGATAAAAACGCCAAATATGCCTCAAAAGTGAGGACTGAGAGTCAAATAGATTTGAATTTTGTAAATATTGCAGGATAAGAAAAAAAACCACTGTTCATTAATTGGCAGTGATCTTACTGATTGGAGAAATTGGTCCTTAATTATTACCAGCGTTGGGCATTTCCAACAGCATTTCCAAGCAGTGAGGCAACAATGAGATGATTTTTTAACACTCATTTTTTTCTGTTTTGCAGATGAAGAACAAGGGGGTAAGTGAACTTTACCAGCAAAATATTAATATCTTTAATACTAATCCTTAATACCAATCTTTAATACTAATCCTTAAATATCTTTAGTATTTAGTGGGATATAAAGACTGTAGCTGACTGAAAACCAGGTAGAAATATTTGAATTTTGCCCTTGGTTTCCTTTCTCAGTGTTCTCCCAAGAAATATTCCTGGTGGAGATTTCTGGCACCAGGGTGACAATCACGTGTCCCTTTGGGGAAGATGGCATCCAGTGGGCCCTGTTTGGGAAAACAGATCCCACCCAGAAGGGGAAGTTTGTTATCACGAACCATGACAGCAAGCCTGCCAACCTGAGCTGTTCCTTGGGGAATGACAAACGTGAGCTGTACCTGAATGCCAGAGGTGAGCACAGACCCCTCACCCTGCACGTGCCAGTGGCAGGCTTGGGGAGCTGACATTTGGGTTTTGGTGCTGGGTGGGGGTGAATGTGGTGCTGTTGAGGCCATTCCCATTCTGTGTGGCCAGGGAAAGAATCCCAGAGCCCATTTTTGGCAGAAGGAATCTCCCCTGTCCCCCTCCCAGCTGCCTGCAGCCCTGTGCCAGCCTGGGCTCTGGCTCTGAGCATCCCCCTGCCCTCATCCCCTGCAGTGTGTGCCAACTGCGAGGAGCTGGATGCCCTGACGGTGGCAGGGATCATCACTGCAGACCTCCTCATCACCCTGGGGGTGCTGATCCTGGTCTATTACTTCAGCAAAGGCAGGAAGGGACGGGCCAGCTCTGCTGGGGACAGTCGGCCACGAGGTGAGAGCCATTCCACATATCCCCTGCCATCCTCTGAGCTCCCAGGGAAACCCTCATCCCCACTGGGTGATGAGGCAGCCTCTGCTCCCCACGAGCTTCCAGTCAATGCTCCTGCTTCCCACGGGTGCTCTCCAGGCTGCCTTTCTGCAGGGATGGGAGTGACTGCTCTGCCAAAGCTTCCTGCACACAGGAACCCAATTCCTGGGCAGCAGTTGCCTCTTTGAAAGCTCAGAATAAACCCATGGGAGTTGATCCATGGTGTGCCTGGCCCTGGGATCAGCCTGGAGCTGCCTCAGGACAGGAATCCCCAAGGATTCTCCCTCTCTGTGCCTCTGTTTCAGGTCAGAAGATGCAGCGTCCTCCCCCTGTCCCAAACCCGGACTACGAGGTGAGGACAGTCCCTGAGGTTCCCTTCCCTGCTGGCTGGGGAGGGACAGCCAGGGCTGGGGCTGGGGCTAACAGCCAGGTCATTTATCCTTGAGGATAATCCTATCCCATCAAGCTCCAAGTTTCCCTGGCAGTGGAGGAAAAGGGTGGTGAGGGTGGAGCCCCTTTTCCTGGTGCTGCCACGGGGATTTATCTGGGAGCAGAACTGCAGCTCCCTGTGCACTGGCCCTGCTCTGTCGTGCTTTCCTCCACGTGCTGTGTGGGCCCAGGTAAGGATTGCTGAAGGCAGCTCTCTGCTGTTCCCACAGCCCATCCGCAAAGGCCAGCGGGAGGTGTATGCAGGCCTGGGACCCAGGGGCATCTGAAATTCCTGGGAATGACAGGCTGGAACCAGCAGCACTGGGGCCAAACGCTTCTGCCCACCTTGTTCCCAGCTCCCTGCAGCTCTGCTGAGGCTCTGGTGTTTTGGGACAAGCCAGGTGCCCACAGGACAAGGATTCACTGTCCCACCCCAGGGTGTGCTGGGGTTTGCCATCAGGGAACAGAAACGAGCACATTGGCACAAGATTTCCTTCTCAATAAAGGACTGCAGCCTCACTGGTGGTTCCTGGTCTCCTTTTCCCCGCACACTTCTCTCTGCTCCTCTTGGTTTTCCCTCCAGTTTAATTTCTGCCCTGAGTGCCTCCACTTGCTTCTGGTGTTTCCCTGGGCTGGGAGAAGATCCTCCTCAGAGAGATTTGCCTCTGAGCTCGTCCTGCTCTCACCTTTCACAGCCTGACCTCCATTTGCAGCCAAAGCAGTGGAGGCAGGCAGTAAACCCCCCCAAAACGGCCCAGCAGCAATGGAACTGCTCAACCCACAGGCTGGGAAGGGCCCGTGGGTTGTTTTGATGCCTGTTTCGGGTCGAAGCCTGGCTGAGGCAGCCCCTGAGCAGAGGAAGCAGCAGCAGGGCAGGGGCTGGGGGTGGTTGAGCTGCAGGAGGGGAGGGGAGCAGCCCCAGCAGGATGCGGTTTGCAGGCACAGCTGGGCTGTTCACCACAACAGGCCCCACACCCCGAGCAGGGAGATGGTGAGATACACTCAGCACCAACCCCCAGCAGCTCCAGAAACACTCAGGGCCATGTTCTCACCTTCTGCAAGCCAGAGTTGCTGCAGGGATGCCTGCTCAGCCCACCAGTGGGGTGGGAGAAGCTCTGGGTGTACAGGGTCTAAATTTTGCTTCAAAACCCCCCTAAATTTTGCTACACCCCAGCACTTCTACCACCATTTTTGGGGTACATCAATGTACCAGTTTGCCCCAGTGTTTGTCCCAGCCAGTGCCATCCCACACATTCTGTGTCCCAGCAGGATCAGCACCCACCCAGTGGCAGCAGCTCTGCCTCTGTGCTTACCTGCACCAGGGGAATATTTCTTTGTCCTCCCAAGGGTGGGGTGATGCTGGCTGGCCCTGTCTGGTGTCTGTGTCCTGTTTTGGGGACTCAGTGCACATGAGCTGTTTCTGCTTGGGGCTGGGGAGTGGAGACCAATGGCCAAATCCCATCCCGTGTGCACCTTCCCAGTGACCAAATCCTGTCCTGTATGCACTTCCCAGTGAGCAAATCCCACCCCGTGTGCACCTTCCCAGTGACCAAATCCCACTCTTATGAGACACCAGATCCCATTCCATGTGTGCCTTCCCAGTGACCAAATCCCACCCCCTGGGGACCTTATAAGACACCAGATCCCATCCCGTGTGTGCCTTCCCCAGGACCTGGACACAACACAGGGAGTAGGGAGGCTGTGGGACAGGCCCATCTTTAATGGCAGGAATATGGAAGTGCAAGAGGTGGTGGAATGAGCACAGGGCTACGAGCAGCCCACCCTGGAGGCACGTCCAAGTGAAACCAGCACGCTGATGAAGGCAGTCTCAGAGTCTTCCCACGTCACTTTCGGGCACGGGCGGGAGCCAGCCGGCTGTACTGCTCATCCTCCCGCTCTCCGAGGGGCTGGGAGGGGGAAAAATGGGGGACATGAGCCAAAACTGTACCTGCCCAGGCCTGGGAGGGCGAGCTGGATCAGCCTTTGGCAAGATTCCTTCCACACTGAGGTGCTGAAGGTGCCCCCAAACACACACACAGGGGTGCTGGAGGTGCCCAAACACACACAGGGGTACCCCCACCCTCACCTGGTAGAGCTCATTGGCGATCAGGTTCTGCCTGTCAGAAGCTGTAGGCAGAAAAGTCAAGGTCAGGGATCAGGGGAGCCACGGGCAGCGTGGGGAACATTTCCAAACAAACCCAAGAGCTGCACACACAGCCCCCAGAGGTGCCAGGCACAGCCCTGGGGCCTCTCCTGTCCCTCACCTCGTGAGGTGTGTCCCCTGTCGTGGCCAGTGATGCAGTACACGGCCACTGCCAGGAACAGAGTGGCCACCACGTCCGCCACGACGATGCCGGAGATGGTGGGGGCGTCCACCTCGATGCAGTTCTGGCACACTGGAAAGCCCAAAAGGACACGGACACTGAGGGCTCAGCCAGCTCTGCCAGGCCAACATGGAGCAGCTGGGTTTGCTGTGTGAGCCAGGGCAGGGGCAGAAGCTGCCACGTGTCCCCACACCCAGTGGAGGGTCAGAGAAGCAGGTCACAGCACTAAATAAGGCTGCAGAGCTGTCACAGTGACACCACACACAGAGGAACCTGCAGCAAACCAGCAGAGACACTCCCAGATGGGGGGGAAATTCCCTCAAGGCTTGGCTTGGGTGAAAGCTCCAAGCAGTTCTAGCTCTGGAAAAGCAGTTGTGCAACACTTACTGCGATAGTGCACCTGGAGGCTTTTCTTTTGGCCTCCCGTTTCACACACGTAGAGGCCTCTGGGGTCGTCATAAACCCCGCTCAGGTCCAGCTGTGGTTTGTGCCCGACAGGGTCCTCATCTTTCCACCACGTCACGTTTTTGCCTTGGGCTGGCACACACTCCAGGAACACCTTCCCACTGAATTCCTTCACGAATATCTGCCCTGTGGAAGGAGAGGAGAGCAGAGAGTTTCACCTCTGAGTTATCCACACCAGTGCAGAGCTCCGAGCTCCTTCATGGGGATGAAGCATCACATCAGGCTGCCCCAAAAAAAACTCTGGGCAAAGCAGGCTCCCCCATCCCTGTTGCACTGTTTCCTTTATCCCCTCAACATTCCAAACCTTCCCGGGTGGAAAACCTCAGCAAGCCTCGGGGCTCCTTCCCAGCATGTCCAGGCATGTCCAGGCACCACGGGCAGTGTCCGGCCGCTGACCCCACCCACACCTGTGGACTCACCTCGGACCCCCCAGCTGGCCACGGCCAGGCTGGCCAGCAGTGCCCAGGCACTGAGCACTTTTCCCCCGGTCATGGCACGGCCGTGCTGGCTCTGTCCCCGCTGACAGGACGTGGGGAGAGCTGCTCACCACAATGCACCACCCGCCCGGGGCTGCGTCAGGTACCGGATGCCGGGGGCTGATGCTCCCTCCCCCGGCAGCCGGGGATGGATGGGGGAGCCTGTCTGCTGGCCCCGGAACAGCCTGACAGCCGTGTGAGGGCACGGAGGGGCTGAGGTTCGGCTTCTCCAGCAGCCAGGGACCCTCTGTAGCCAAGGGCTTCCAGCAGCCACGGACCCCCGGGAGTAAAGGACAGCCCAGTCGCTGCACAGACACAGAACTCAGCAGCATCCACAAGTCCGCCAGCATCCAGGGAGCCCCCGGCATCCAGGGAGCACCTCCAGCATCCAGACACCCGTGCAGCAGCTGGGGAGCCCCCAGCATTTCCACGTCCCTCCCCCGTCACTGTCCCTCTACAGTCACAGATCGCCAGTGTCCACTGGTGTCCCACGCAGTCACAGAAGCCCAGTATCCCCTGGTGTGTCCCCCCAGCATCCACAGGTCCCCCAGCATCCGCAGAGCCCCCCAGCATCCACGGAACCCTGCAGCAGCCGCAGAGTCCCCCGATATCTCTGTGTCCCCATAACCGCGGTCCCCGATCCACCCCCGTCTCGGGTGTCCCCGGGCGGTCTCGAACCCGCGGTCCCTCTCCAGACTCCACGG
>JANPWX010000027.1:214571-227708 GCA_024734555.1 Trochalopteron elliotii | reverse complement strand
CCCCGATCCACCCCCGTCTCGGGTGTCCCCGGGCGGTCTCGAACCCGCGGTCCCCCGATCGAGCTCCGCGCCGCGGTCCCGTGTCCGTCGCGGCCGCCGTAGGGCGCGCAGCCATGGCGGCGCGGGCGGGCTCGCTGGTGGCGGCAGTGCTGGCGCACTCGGGCCGGCTCGACAAGGAGCATCTGGGAGCCCGCGTCGGGCGCCTGTCCCGCCGCGTCGAGGAGCTCAAGGCAAGGGACGGGAGCGGCGGAGGGACGGGGAACGGAGGGGGCGCGGGGAGAGACGCGGGGCCGGCCCTGCGGCGGAGCCGGTCAGGACCGGGTGTCCAGCCCTGGGTCAGCTCGGGGTCCAGTCTTGGTTTAGAGCGGGTGTCCAGTCCTGGGTCAGCCGGATCAGGGTGCCAGCCCTGGTTTGGAGTGGATGCCCAGCCCTGGGTCAGCTGGCTCAGGGTGCCAGCCTTGGTTCAGCCCCGGGTGTGCAGTCCTGGTCCATCCCCTGGTGCCCAGCCCGGGTCAGGGGTGCCCTGTGCTGCTCTGGGGTGTCCAGCCTTGCTCATCCCCAGCCCTGCCAGGCTCTCTTACCCCATCCTGGCCGTCCTGTCCCTCTGTCCCCGAGGTGACGCTGTCCCCGCTGCTCGCTGCCCTCAGGGGGAGGTGTGCACCATGATCAACAAGAAGTACAGCGAGTTCCTGCCCAGCATGCAGAGCGCAGAGGAGCTGGTGGCACAGGTGGAGGGGCTGGCCAACAACATCGACCTGCTCAAGGCGGGCATCGAGAACGAGGTGACTCCGGGGGACCTTCTGCTCCATCTCATCCCTAAACTGGAGCCCCCACCCCATCCTGGGGTGTTTGGTCACAGCCCCAAACCTGCCAGAGCTCAAGGAGTGTCTGGAGAACACTTTTGTGGTGGGGTCTTGTGGTTTGTGGATGATCCTGGGGGTCCCTTCCAGTTCAGGAGGTTCTGTGACTAAGATCCCTGGGTGATATCAGCCCTAAAGAATGCCTTGAGGTGACACCAGCGTGTACATTAACAGCTGTCATTAAGGGATTGTCACTCTTGTGTGGGTGCAGAAGTGTGTCACAGTGTCCTTCAGCCTTGGCTGTGGCAGGGGGTGTGACACAGGAATAAAAGGGGTGGAGTTTTCTTTTCCTCCTCACCAAATCATTCTCTGAAATAAACAATAAATGAAATTAAGGGGGAAAATTAAGGAGGGAAATGTGTGTGCTAACAAACGCTGTCAATGAACTGAAAGCTGTTGTTGTTTTAGGTGCAGCGAGATCTGAACGTTGCTGTTGCTGAGTTCACAGAGCTGAAGCAGCAGCTGGAGAGGGACACTCTGGTCCTGAGTGTCCTGAAAAAGCTGCAGGAGGTGAGGAGGGGGAGCAAAACAACCCTGTTCCTCAGTGTGAGACATTGTTCTGGGCTGGATGTGTCTGCAGCTCACAGATTTGGGTGGGTGTGTGCAGAGGGAGGGCAGGGCTGCAGTGACACTGTGTGTGTTTGGCCCTTTCAGTTTGACACAGCCATCAAAGAGTGCAACTCTGCTCTGCTGGAAAAGCAGTACGTGACAGCAGCTCAGCAGCTGGAGAAGGTACCTGTGAGCCCTTGCAGTGGTGATTAATGGGTCCCAGAGGGTGTTTTTCCCTGTTTTTCCCCAGCTGTGTTTGCTGTCCCCACCCCAGGCACGGAGCAGCCTCAGGGGCCTGGAATCCCGCAGGGGCTTTGAGCTGAAGATCCTGAAGGCCCTGGGCACAGAGCTCACTGTGCAGACACAGAACATCATCTACCACCTCGGGGAGGAGTGGCAGAAGCTCATTGTGTGGAAGCTTCCCCCTTCCAAAGGTGCTCACAGGGTTTTTTTGGTTTTTTTTTTTTTTTCACTCTTTCTGCCCCACTGAAGTGCCTGTTTTCACCTGCAAGGTGGGACATGCAGTGAAACTGTTGGGCTGAGGGGGTTGAACGTGGGGAGGGGTGGCTCTTTTCCTCTGCTGTGACCCTGGTGTGGTTTTTGGCAGGCAGCAGCAGCCTGGAGGCCGTGGTGCTGTCGGAGCTGCACTTGCACACGGTGCCACCCCAGGACGAGGACACTGCTGTCCCCCCCGTGGCTGCTGTGCTGCAGGCCTTGGCTGTCCTGGGAGAGCTGCACTCCAAGCTGAAAGATTTTGGTAAGACAGACCCCAGAAACGGCCCCAGTAGCTCAGGGGGATAGTTCAGGCTTGTTTTAACACTGATAGTGAGATCCACTTCACTCCAGCAGGACACTGGGAAACTTCTTCCTCTTGTGGCTTGTGTTTCCCACTGAGGTGAATGCTGTAGCTCTTATTAATAGGAAAATATTTATCCCATTATCTACCTGGATTTATTTCTCCTGTCCTGACAATTCAGTGTCCTTTTGATCCATGACTATGTGGTTTCACAGCCTAATGCTTGAAGAGTTTTACCTCATTAGTAATTCCCTGCTAGAGCTGATCGAGGGATTATTCCTTCCACTTCCTGCAGTCTCTAAATCCAGAATAGTCACGGCTGGATCTTACTGGAGCAGTCTGCTGTTGGAAAACCTCTGTCTTTCCCTTTGCTCAGGCCAGTTGTTGCTGCAGTACATCCTGAAGCCACTGATCTCACACCCATCCCTGCAGCCAGTCCCAGAGGAGCAGCCAGATGTGTTCATCCTGAGGTTCAGGTCGCAGGAGTTTGCCTTGGATGAGTCCTCTCCTATGGAGGTGTTTGACAAGATCAGGCTGGTTTTTGAAGTTCTGCACAAACACCTGCTAAGTAGGTAGTTCCTTTCTTGTGGGATTAGTTATGATCAGTACCTTGTTCATTTAATGAGGGTTTTGTAGAATCTCTGACTGTTAATTAGTGTTATGTGCAAGGAAAGTGGAGGAAAGGCTTTTGAAGGGTCTGGCCCAGGAAGCAGCTGCATTAAAATCCATTTCTCTTCCCTGGGATGCAGATGTGCCTCTGGAGCAGCCTGGGGAGAGCAGAAAGGAAGGCAGAGTCACCCTGGCAGAGCTGCTGGGGGAGCTCATCTGGCAGGAGCTCTCAGACTGCCTCATCCACAACTGCCTGGTGAACTCCATCCCAACCAACAGCAGCAAACTGGAGCAGTACAAAGAGGTGGGTCCCCAAAACCCCCTCAGGTTTGAACACAGAGCCCAGGCACTCCAGTGTGATGGCATTCCAGTGGTTAATGCCCTCCAAAACCTTGTTCATCCTTTGCAATTTTACTTTGTTCCCTGATTTTAGGAGACTGTGCTAACATAAAACACATCTGCTCTCCTCAGGTGATCGAGTCCACAGAGGAGTTTGAGAAGGCCCTGAAGAGGATGCAGTTTTTGAAGGAAGACACGACTGCCTTGCTGAAATACGCCTGCAATGTGGATTCCCACTTTGCCAACAAGAAGTGCCAGGATGTGATCATGGCAGCCAGGAACCTGATGACCTCAGAAATACACAACACTGTGAAGGTGCCTCACGCAGCTTTTCCACATGGAAAACAATCTCTAAATAATTTTTAACAGTGCTGCAGTGTTGTGTTTATCTTAAGCCTTAAATCTCTGCCATTCAGTGCTTTTTAATCTTGCAGATTCTCCTTTCTGAGCTCTAAATTCTGTTACTCTATCTTGTTTTCCTTTAGATCACTCCTGATTCCAGCACATCCCTCCCAGAGCTGCCTGACCCTGGCTCAGGAGACCACCTAAAAATGCAGAGACTCTCCAGCCTCTTGCAGAATGGGACAGTGAATTTGGGGAGTGAGAGCAGGCTGAGCCCCTTCACCCTGTGCCTGCCCACCTGCCGTATCAGCTCCTCTGTGCAGCAGCTGGTGGAGCTGGCTTACCACACCCTGCTGGAGGCCACAGCCAGCACGGATCTCTGGTAGGAATTACTGGGCATTCTTCACTTGTGGTTAGTTATCAAATCAATACTGATTTATTTAGTGAGTTGTGTGTCGGCCTCGAGCAGCACCAAGCATCTGGTAATGGGTTTAAAGAACTTTAAAGGGTAGAAAATACTGAAAGTTGGACTTAGTTGTTACTCTTGTTTCCCTGGCTTTGGGCAGGAGGCTGACACTGCTGCAGGCTGTTCCTGCAGGTTCAGCAGCCCTTGGGAGTTCAGGTTTTTAGAAAAAATCAAACCCATCTCTTTCCCCAAAACCGAGTGCTGGCCTCCCTGTGAGCAGAGTTCTAAAGCAAAGAGCTCCAGCCCTGCAGCTGGCAGGGCTCTTGGGGAAAAACCAACAGGATCCACATCAACTTGACTTCAACAAGCAGAGAGCACAGCCCTGCAGCAGGAGAGTTGCCCAGGTAACAGGTGCCCTCGAGGGGCAGAGAGAGAGGGCTGAGTGTTCCTGCACACCTGGAGGGGCAGGGACAGTGTCCCCTTTGTTCTGGCCTTTCACAGATCTCCCTTCCACACTGAACCTCAAGGTCACCACAGCCTTTGGGAGCTTTCCAGAGTGTTGACAGTGCTGTCATTGATCCTGACAATCCCCTCTTTGTGCCAGTGCTTCACTGCTCACAGAACCTTGTTGTGGGGCAGGCTGAGGGTCAGCTGTGAGCAGGACATTAATGCCAGGCTGACATGAGCCCTCTTTGCCTTGCAGCTGTGTGCAGCTCTTCGACTGTGTCAGGAACATCTTCCAGCTCTTCTATGAGGTGGTGCCCACATACCACAGGTGAGTGTGTCCATATTTCCTGTTCTGAGGGGAATCCTGCTGTTGGAACAGTCCCTCTTGTCCACTGCTTGCTCCATCAGCAAAAATCAGTTAATCTCTTATTAAACCATATTAAGTTAATCTCTTATTAAACCATACCTGTGCAAAGCAGGTGCTTGAGAGTTTCTGTGTTGCCAATCTTATGATGAAGGGTGTGGCTGGAGTTCTCACACAGCTGTATTTGTTTCCAGCCACGTAACTTTGACCTCAGATCTGATGCACAGATTTTTCATGATGTTTTTCCTGTGAAAAAAAGAGCAGCAGTGAAGATGCAAAGTTCACAATCCTGTCAGAGAACTTCTCTCCCTTTTTCCTCACTGTGACTTTGCTCTAACAGAATGTATTCCTGTTTGAAAGTGCGTGGCTGGAAACAGTGTGGGGTAACACAGGGTTCAGATGCCTCAGTGCCATTTCAGACTCTTTTTTTCCTGCCAGTTCCTGTGGGGATGTGAGGGGTTAAATGTTTTTACTCTGATGTCAGTCAGGCTGTGCCAGCCCCGTCTGCGTGCATTTCTCTAGGATAGACACCACCATTCTTTTAACAGAACCAGCTCTAAATAAACCCATTTCTTTCCTTTTCCCTTCTCTCTGGGCCAGGGAGAACCTGCAGAAGCTGCCCCAGCTGGCTGCCATCCACCACAACAACTGCATGTACATCTCCCACCACCTGCTCACCCTGGGCCACCAGTTCCGCTACCGCGGCCCCGGCGTGCTGAGCCACGGGGCTGCCACCTTCGTGGACCTGGTGCCTGGCTTCAGGAGGCTGGGTAAAACCTCCCTCCCTCCTTCCCCTCCACAATGTGCCTCTGCATCACCTGGGGATTCACCCTGCTACCTGCTGCCGGGTGGTTTCAGGGAGGTGTGGCTGCTCACTCGCGTTGTCGCTTTGATTTTTCAGCTTTCTGATTGTTTTCATTCTTGGGCCAGAAAGTTCTTACCCATTGTAACAAAAACAAAGACCGATGTTTAGTAAACACGTTCCTTTCCAAGAGGAAAAAGAAATTAATAGACTGCTAGTTTGATCACTGAGGTCAAAAGGATGTTCCTCTCGCCCCCCAATCCTTGACCAAATCCCAAAAACCATATAAATTAAGATTCCCACAATAAAGCCCTTTTTCCTTTTCATCCCACAACCTAACTAATAAATGTGGTTCTTTCGTGTCCTCTTGCAACATTGCATTGGTATTTTTTGGACAAGAGGCAGAAACATTTTCTGAACTTCTGAGGAAGTTTTGGCTCTTTGAAACCCATATCTTCTTAGCCCCAAGAGCAGTTCAGGATCCAGCAAGATGCAGCACTGTGTTTTGGCATCTGCTGCCTGGTCTTTTGATATTTTCATTAGTTATTCTACAGAAATAAATCCAGACATGGGTCTGTGTGAGCTGACAGGAGTCATCCACAGTTCACTGTGCTACTCTGCTTTTTTTCCCCAGCAGTGTTGCAGCAATGCAAGCTGCACAAGAGCTCGCTGGTTAAACTGGCTCTGGGAGACTGTTTGGAGACTGGAAATTTGATTAAAAATAAAACGTTATAGCAAGCTCGTTCTTCAGCACTTACAGCCATAAATAGGCAGAGCAAATTTAGTAATTGCTTAATTGCTTCTCTCTGCTTGTTTTGCTCCTAAAGGGATGGAGTGTTTTCTGGCCCAGATGCGAGTGCAGAAGGGAGAAATCCTGGAGAGGCTCTCGAGTGCCAGGAACTTTTCCAACATGGATGATGAGGAGAATTACTGTGCAGCAAATAAAGCCATCAAGCAGGTAAGGAAGGCAGAGGAGGAACATCCCAGTGCCTGCAGGTATCCTGGGGAGGATGCAATGTGTCATCTCAGCCCTGACAGCTGTGGAACTGCTAAAAAAACTCTCTTCTGACGGGATGGTTTGGGTTTTTTGTCCTGGGCTGTGTCTTTAGCAGGATTGCTGCATTGTTTTTCCCCATTTGTGCTCAGCTGATCCCCTGGGGCCTTTCCCAGGGCTGGTGTCACACTCAGCTGTTGCCTTGCAGGTGCTGCACCAGCTGAGGAGGCTGGGCATGGTGTGGCAGGATGTGCTCCCTGTGAACGTGTACTGCAAGGCCATGGGGGCCCTGCTGAACACAGCCCTGGCAGAGATTGTCACCAGGATTGCTGCCCTGGAGGTAACAGCCACGGGGGGTGCTGGGGACAGCATTTGTCACCTCCAGAAACTCCCCCCAAAATCACCTTTCAGGGGAGCATTTAATTCACACAGAAATTATAATCATGTGTCCATGGGAAACGTTCACAATCCCAATTTTTCATTTCACTTGGCACTCCAAAAGTAAACCTCACTTTGCTCTGTTGGTGTTTTCCCCACTCCAGGACATCTCTGCAGAGGATGCAGACAGGCTGTACTCACTCTGCAGGATCATGGTGGAGGAGGGACCCCAAGTTTTCACCCCTCTGCTGGAAGAAGACAAAAATAAGAAGTACCAGGAGGAAGTTCCAGTCTACGTGCACAAGTGGATGACATTCAAGGAGCTGATGATCATCCTGCAGGCCAACCTCCAGGAAATTGTGGATCAGTAGGTGTTTTCCCTTCCAGGTCCTTGTTTGAGGTGCCATTTCTGGGCAGGCTGGTGAGATAAAGCTCTCCCTGTCTCCATCCAGGTGGGCAGATGGGAAGGGGCCTCTGGCAGAGGAGTTTTCAGCAGCTGAGGTGAAGAGTCTGATCAGAGCTTTGTTCCAGAACACAGAGAGGAGAGCAGCAGCACTGGCCAAGATCAAGTGACTCCAGTTTACACCTGCATCTTGTGACACAGCAAGAGCAAACTGACTAAACTTCCAAATATTTTTTGTTTTTTTAAACTTCACCTTTTCTTATTTGTACTGGCCTGAAAAACTTTGGGATGGGGTAAGTGACTCCTGGAGTTTGGCTGGGGGGAAGGAGCCTTTCCTGGCTGGGTGTTGGTGTCACCTCACCTCAGGCTGGGCTCAGGGCCCTGCAGGGGCATTTCCAGTGCTCAGCTGGGACTCTGCTATGCATTTCCATCCACATCAGGGGAGCTGCAGCCCCTCTGTCACCTCCTGTGTCCCTCAAACCACACATGGAACCCACACACTTGAGAGCTTTTGATATCCCTCCAGGGAGTGCCAAACTTTCCCACCTCAGCTTCTCATGAGGAGCAACCTCCAGGGAGAGACACTTCAGAGAGGGATGTGGGGAAGGGAGATCCTGAACGACCCACTGGTCAGGTCACAGGGTTTCTCACAAGTAGGGAAATTCTCTTATTTCTCATGCAAAGTGTTTTCAAACTGATTCAGAACTTTTCAATGCCTCTTTCCCAAGTGTAGAAGCCAGTTCAGCTCCTTCCTTTATGTTTCTGTTGGGTGTGAGCTGTGTAACTCTGCTGTCTTTCTGGTGTTATATTTTCTGTCCTTTAGGAATGATGAGAGAAATGTAAACCAATATCAAAAGGGAATGAAAGGTGCACTCACAGCATTGAGTCACAAAATGCTGTTTGACACTTGGATTATTGTACATTGCTTTAACTGAAGAACTCCCTGAGAGCATTCACTGAATTCAGCCCAGAGCCCAGGTGGAGCAAAGTCCTTCCTGCCCTGTAGTGCTCACAAGAGTTCCAGTCACAGAATTTAATGTTTTAATCTGTTGTCTCCTGTTGTCTCCTTGTCATTGGCACTTTTGTCCCACTCCTGTTCCCATTTCCAGGCATTTCTGCAGGTGCTGAGGCTTTTGTGTCATCCCAGTCCTTGCTTTTATTTTATTTTTATTTTTTCCCCCTCCAAGTGTTCCCAGAACACTGACATCTCATGGGACCCCCCTGCCCCTTCCAACACAGTAATCCAAAAATGTCTATTTTGAAATACACTTCTCCCCTGTTGATTGTTCACAGAACTGTAATTTGCTATTTTCTTTAATAAACTATTTATACTGAGCACGTTTGGGAGTCTGTCTGGGTTGCAGTGAGACAGGAGGAGCCAGTCCTGGGCTGTTCCTCACTCGTGGGCAGGGCAGAGTGTTGCTGTGTGGAGTCTGTCCTTGCCTGATCTCCAGTGCATCTAACAAAATCACTAGAAAAGGCAACAGGAAAAGCAATCAGTACCATGAAACTGGTTGTCCTAAAGGGATCCTGGGATTTGTCTGAGGAACAAACAAGGCTCTGTGTGTCCCCAAGGCTCATCCAGTGCCATCCCCTGCAGGGCAGAGTGTCACAGCCTGCTGTGTCCCCAAGGCTCATCCAGGGCAGGGTGTCACAGCCTGCTGTGTGTCCCCAGGGCTCATCCAGTGCCATCCCTTGCAGGGCAGGGTGTCACAGCCTGCTGTGTCCCCAGGGCTCATCCAGTGCCATCCCCTGCAGGGGAGAGTGTCACAGCCTGCTGTGTGTCCCCAGGGCTCATCCAGTGCCACTGTCCCCCTGTGGGACAGGGTGTCACAGCCTGCTGTGTCCCCAGGGCTCATCCAGTGCCATCCCTTGCAGGGCAGAGTGTCACAGCCTGCTGTGTCCCCAGGGCTCATCCAGTGCCACTGTCCCCCTGTGGGGGATTTTCTTCTCCAAGCCCCCTGTCTCATTGAGAGTTTAGGTCAGAAATGCTGCAAATGTCCCCCAGATCACACCGTGGCTCAGCCTCTGAGCCTTCCCCGTGCCTGTGCTGCTCCCGGTGGCTCTGGAGCACGCAGAGGACTGTAGATGGTGCTGGAGCACCGGTGGGGAAGGAGGGAAGAGCCCGGAGTCCAGCCCGAGCATTCTTTGGCAGCTCCTCTGGGCACAGAGGAGGGGAGAGGATCTCACTCTCCTGTGAGATCAGGGAGTTGCTGGAAACCAGCAATGGGAGAAATGGCCCAAAGAACAGCCTGAACCCTGCCTGAGCCTGGCAGGACTCTGCCCAATTTCATCCTGGAGAATGAATCCTGGAGTGCATTCTCCCAGCAGTCAAAATAAAGAAAATAAAATTAAAACAAAAAGGAAAGATGCAGGGAAATTAATAATAAGGTCTGAAACAGCCTTCCAAAGCTCCCCACCTCAGGCCCGGGGGTGAGCTGGTGTGAAAGGAGGGAGTTTATTCCCTTTAACAGGGCCAGGAGCAGCACCCTGGCTGTGGGGTCCCAGCACAGGGACAGTCCCCACGCTGGGCACAGCTCCTGTGTGGGAAAATCCACAGGATTTTCCTGCTCCATCTCCCACTGCAGCACAGGCAGAGCAGAGCCCACCCCTGCCCTGCTCCAGCCTCTCCCCCGAGGCAATTTGCTGGATAATGATTATGGAGCTGAGAAGGCAATTTCAGGAAAACTGGTTTCTCCCTGGAAGGAGCTGAGGAGAGGCACTGCTATAACCTGATCCAATAATTTGTTTAAAAAGCAGCTGGCACCGTGTGAAGCAGAGACAATTTGGAAGCAATTCCCTGCAGGGATGGTGCCCAGAGCCAAGGGATGGGCAAACTGCTCCTCTCCTGCCTCAGAGGGGCCAGGAGAAATGTCCTGAGCCCACGGATGGTGTGACTGTGGTGGGGACACCTCAGCGCTCACCCCCAGCAGGGCATTGTCACCTTGTCACAGGTGAGAGGCAGGACCTGCTGCCCCTCTGTTGGTGTTTCTGCAGAGCACAAACAGCCAGGAGAGGGCTGGGCCTGGATCTTCATCCATCACCCAGTAAATAGAGAATTTAAGGATGTCAGGGATGAAATGTTTTCATTCTCTGTATCATGTTCCAGCACAAAGATATCCCGAGGGATTTATTCTCAGAGACAAGTCAGAGAAGAATAATTGTAAAAGAGATATTAATTTTGTGCTCTTTTTCCTCCCTTTTCGACTTTATCTGTCACTTGCCAGCTGAACCTTTGCCCTTGCAGGTTGCTGAGGAGCCAGATCCGAGGGATGGAAAAGGAGAAGGTTTTTCAGGAGGCTGGATGGCATTTCTGCTTTGCTGTACCCTCACTCCCTGTGTGGAAACCAGAGCTGCTGGCCTCACACCCAGCCCAGACAGGGCTGTGACACACAGGGCTGTGACACACGGTGCCCACCCGCCCTCCCTGGCAGCCTGGATGAAGTCACTGCTGATGTCACCGGGGCTGGCGGGTCCCTGCAGCATCAGGAGCTGCTCTGCCCAACCCCTTCCTCTTCAGAGCCAAAACCCCCACAGAAATCCCCCAGAATCGCAGTTCTCTGCCATTTCCCAGGCACTGAGTGCACCAGAGGGGAAATACACCAACCCTCCCCAGGGAGGCTGGGCAGGATCCCAGATGTGTGACAGTGCTGAGGTGCCACCCCCTGCAGGGAACATTCCAGCCCCAGCACATCCAGCAGTCCCTGCAGAGCCCTGAGCCTGCTGCACGGAGCTTCCACCCCATGAACTGCTGCTCTCCCCAGGGCCTGGCACGGGCAAAGGTCGGGGGATGCTCCTGGGCTGCATCTGCAGCAGATTCTCTCTCTCAGCCCCTGCCCTGCTCTTCTCTGGGGCTCTTTCTCCCAGGATCTCACCCCAGCCATCAAACAGGTGCTGGGTTGGGCTTTTCTCTCCAGGAAAAGGTCCTGAGATGCTCCTGAGCTGCTCTCCCTCAACCCCTGCCCTGCTCTCCTCCAGGGCTGCTTCTCCCAGGATTTCACCCCAGCCATAAATCAGGGAGAAGCAGGGGTTGAGCTTTTCTCTCCAGGAAAAGATCCTGAGATGCCCCTGAGCTGCTCTCCCTCAACCCCTGCCCTGCTGCTTCTCCCAGGATTTCCCCCCAGCCATAAAACAGGTGCTGGGTCAGGTTTTTTCATCCATGCAAAGATCCTGGGATGCCCTCGAGCTGCATCTCCAGCAGATTCTCTCTCTCAGCCCCTGCCCTGCTCTCCTCCAGAGCTGTTTCTCCCAGGATCTCACCCCAGCAATAAAACAGGTGCTGGGTCGGGTTTTGTTTCACTCCCTGTTCCTGGAGGGAGCACTGAAATCCACGCCAGGAGTTTCCCAGTCTGGTTGTTTGTGGAGAAGAATCGCCTTTGGAGAACCTTTCAGCCTCCCTGGGGACACATCCCCGGCCGGGCTCTGGCCCCTCGAGGTATCAGATGGAGTTTCAATCTCGGTCCTGCCAGAAATTATCCACCCGAGAAGATCTACGGGTCTCTGGGCTGTCTTTAGAGGCTGCTAAACACCCGAGAAAATGAACACCCCTGTCCCTGGGCGTTTAAGCTGCCAACATTCCCGGGAAATCTGTCATTGTTCAGCTCAGCAAGGAAAAGAATCCAGGAGCAGGCAGGATATTCCTGCCAGGCTTTGCTCTGAGATATTCGAGTGAGAGGTCACGACAGAAATAAAGGTTTTCCCGGCCAGCAGCAGCATTTTTCCTGCTCTCAGTTGCTGTTTGCATCCCCCTGAATTCTGGATTTCTTCCCCTCCACAGCACAAAGGCTTGGCCAGTGCTGCTCACCAAAAACATCTGCCTCCCAGCTCCCTCGAACAGCCTCGTTATGGATCCTAATTAAATAATTGCACATTTTCATTCTCTGTAATTACAGCCACCACTTATGTAAATAAATACGCTGGCTGCAATTACAAAGTTACGGGAAGCTATTAGAAAATATAGATTCGGTTCAAGAGAAAATCACTTCAGAGAGCTCCTGCCCAGGCCCAAACCTCCCCATCAGCTCTGTCTCCTCCCCTTCACACCCTGACAGCTCCTTCAGCACCAGGAATTCCCTTCCCACCTGGAATTCTCTGCATTTCTCCAGGCTACAGAGCCAAACACCTTTAATGCATCTCGACAGAGAAATAACACCCCTTGTGCCAGCGTTTACCAGCAGCGATGCTGCGAGGCACGGCATTCAGGGGAGTAAAGGTCCAAAACAGCGTTTCCAGAAGTTTTCTTACTTATTTCCTCCACCTTCCTCATTTATTTCCTCCCATAAATTCACACGGGGAAGTTCCTCAGCAGCACTTTAAAGCAGCGGCCTCGATATGTCCCTGAAGGATCACCTAAAGCTTAAATTAATTAATTAATTAAATAAATAAATAAATAAATAAATATTTTTAAAAATCCACTTTTCTCTTTCTGTTTCATTTCTGCAGCAGTGTGGGAATCACAGCCTTCCTCAGGGTACGCAGCTTCCTGCAGCTCGGGAATGCTCAGCTTTGCAAAAAAAAAAAAAAAAGGGAAAAGGGGAAAAAAAATAAAAGGGATTTCATTTAGGAAGTGCCCGAATGGGAGAACAACGATCCTGAGCCTTGGGAACTGTGGGATTGTGTCACCTCCCGTGGCCCAGCAGAGTTTTTGTGCCATGCTAAGAAGATGCTTGGCTAGACAGAGTTGCCATCTGGGATTAGCCACAGATTTTGGGAGGTCCCGGCAAACCAAACATATTTCCTTTTCTTTATTTTCTTTTTCCTTCTCTCTCTCTTCTCTTCTCTTCTCTTCTCTTCTCTTCTCTTTCTCTTCTCTTTCTCTTCTCTTTCTCTTCTCTTTCTCTTCTCTTTC
>JANPWX010000027.1:144006-214220 GCA_024734555.1 Trochalopteron elliotii | reverse complement strand
CTTCTCTTCTCTTCTCTTCTCTTCTCTTCTCTTCTCTTCTCTTCTCTTCTCTTCTCTTCTCTTCTCTTCTCTTCCTCTTCTCTTCTCTTCTCTTCTCTTCTCCCTTTTTTTGTCTTTCTCTTTTTTTCCTTTTGTTTTCTCTTCTTCCAGTTGTAGGGCTCTCAGCGTGGGTAAAGCTCACCAGACACCACGCTAACACTCGCGCAATGAACCGGCTGAAGTCTCTAACCCATTAATTCTGTTTCTCCAGCCCTTTGGGCTCCGCAGCGGTTCAGGGCAGTGACTCAGCCCCGCTCGCTCCATGCCGAAGCCTCATTAAATGCCGATGGACCAGCTCTGTCCGTCCGGGCACAGAACGGGGATTATTTTGGCTGCCGTAACCCCCCCGAGCACGACACCCTCCCCGTATCGCTCCTCACTCCCTCTCTCGCTCAAGTTTGAGAAGCAATTTGCCAATAAATCACTCCAAACACAGCGCTGGGGAGAAGCCCCCGAGTCTGAGCCCAAAACTCGGATTTCTCAGCCCGGCACCACCAGGAGATGCTTCGCACTTGGAAGAAAAAAATCATTTTCCTCAACACCGGGGAATTTTTTTTTTTTTGCTTTTCTCATCTGCGAGGTGGTGACTCAGCCCCGCGTTAGAGGCAAGGAAAGGAAAAACACGGTTCTGTATCTGCGGCCCGGGGAGCTGCTCCTTCCTGCGGGGATTTTGGGGAGCGGGATTTTGGGAGCCCCTTTGGCAGCCGGGGCGGCTCCAGCTGCGCTCGGGTTCTGCTCCGGGCCGGGGCCGCCTGTCTGTGTTTCACCCGGGAGGATTTGTCAATCCACAGGGAGAAAAGGCTTCGGATGTTTGTCATGTTCCCCGCAGCCTTTCCATCCCCGGTGCCGCGGGGAGAGGGCAGCAGCTGCTGTTCCAGGGATGCTGCTCTTGACACCCTCTGGGAAAAAAGAAAAAAAATTAAAAAAATAAAATAAAATAAAAATTAAAAATAAAATAAAACAATATAAAACAAAATAATAAAATAAAATAAAATAAAATATATAAAATAAAAATTAATACAATAAAAATTAATACAATAAATAAAATCTATAAAATCTATAAAATCAAATTTAATACAATAGATAAAATAAAATAAATATAAATTAAATGACAATAAAATATATAAATAAACCAAACCAAAATAAAAAAGAAAATAAAAAAGGCATTTCCAAGAGGCCAAAAGCTGCAGCTCACACGGATTTCTGCACCAAAGGAGAGCAGGAGGCCCCGTTCCCCTGTCCCCGGTGCTGCCTTCCCACACCCAGTGCTTTGCTGCTCTCCAGTTTTCCCTTTAAAAGTCAGATTTGATCCCTCCTGGGCAAGGCAGAGGGCTCTAGTGCTGATTTACCCCCTTCACCCTGCAAGGAAAGTCAAATTCTGACCCCTCCTGCACAGGATGATGTTTTTAACCCACCGTGGCCCTTTGACATCTCCTTGGGAGCCGCCTCTGGAGGGGATTCGTGTCCCTAAAAGAGCCCAGCTCCCATCCCAGAGAACAAAAACACAGCCCTGAGCCTCCAGAGCTGCCTGCCAGGCGTTCCTCAGAGCAGCTTTATTGCTTCCTCATTTCAGAGGTGATGATCTAATGAGTCATTAAAGACAAACAAGAAACAAGAGAAAGCGTTTGACTTAGCACTTCTTCTTCCCCCCCAAAGAATCCTGCAACTGCAGAATTTTAAGCAGAGCGAGCCAGAGCAATTTTAATAATATCAAGCTTAAATTGACAGTGAAAAGGGTGAATACAAAAGAGTAACAAAAACCCAAATATATATAAACCATAAGGCTTTGTGAAAAGAATATGATTAAGCTTCCAAAGTTATACGTTGAAAATTTAGGCAATCCTGGGAGCGAGGCCTTTTTCTTCCCTCCCGTGCAGGCACAGAAGAAAAGCTGCAATAATTCACCCACAGGGACTTGGTGCTTTCTGGTTTCCGTGCCCAGCCCTGGTGAAACAGCCTGGGCACGGGTGGCATCACAATTGTCACCTTCTCCTGCCTGAAAAAGCAGGAGCTGCTGCCCAGCAGTGAGAGCAGAGCCCAGCTCTGGCAGCCTTGGCTGCTCTCCCTCATCCTCAGGTAGAAATTGCAGATTTACAGTAAAAATAAAGGTGCAGTTTTATTGTACAAATTAACCTGAAGGTCCCTGAGTGTGTTTCCTGCATTAATTCCCATTGTTTCAGCCGTGAAAAGCAGAGCCAGGCTGTCACCCAGGGCTGGAATCCTTCAGCAGCAGCAGAGGGGATGCTGAGGGGCAGGGCTGGAGCAGCAGCTCCTCAAAGGTGCCTGGGATGGATTTTTGTTCCTCCTCAGGCTCAGCTCTGCCCTTTGCCGAGCTGGACAGACCAGGCAGCATCTCCAGAGCATCACTGCACCAAAATGAGCCTTTTATCCTCGGATTTAGGACAAACCCCAGCATTTCCCCTGGACAAACCCAGCCTGCAGGAGCTGCTGGCACCAGCTCCCTCCCCAGCCCTCGAGCTGCAATCATAAAAAGTCTCTATTGATCCCAGCAGGTCATTACTGGTTAATTATGGTGTTCCTGATAATTGCTCCAGTGCCTCTGTCACTCCTCTCCAGGTGAGCTCTGCAGCCTTTAAGAAATTGTCACCTCGTGTTTGAACACTTAACAGCTTCACAGTTATTTTTTTTTGTTTGTTTGTTTCAAAAAGGATAGTGGAGGGATTAAAGGTGTACCTGTCCCCTCCCCCTTAAAAGTGTCACCTGTCCCTTTTACCACACTTTGGGGTGACACTGCCCTGCAGGACTCAGGGTGGCAAGAGAGCAACAGAGATTTGGCCAATAAATGCTAAATAATTAAGGATAGGACTCCTAGAGTGCTGATTTTTCACTGTCACATGAACAACAGCAACAACAACAATAATAACAGGCCAATATTGCCAGATACCAGGGGGATTAAACATCAAATTAATACTTAGCAAGGTTAGGATTAAGCAGAAATAACAGCTTTATGATTAGAGCCTGAAACTGCCGCTGATAATGAGTGATTATGCTCCTGCAGAGGAAGAATTACAAGTACTTAAGGACAAATAACCCTCCCGAAGTCGCTGGCAGAAGAACAGACATAAATCGTCTCTGTAATGGGGCTGGAGCTGTGTGGACAGAGCAGGGAGGTGAGGGAGGATGTGAGTGGTTTCCAAGAGATAAAACACTTGCTTGTCTCCATGTCACCGCTGCCAAAGTGCTGGGGAGGAGTTAAACTGAGCAAAAAAAGGATTTAAAAAATCATCTTCTCAAGTCCTCTCTGCGTGGGATTTGGAGCCCTCGTGGCAGAGCCCTTGTTTATGTGAGATGATTTTATCTGGGGCTCGGCAGCGTCTGTCTGCAGTTTCCAGCCCATTAGGTTGGTGTTTCTGGNTGTGAGGGGAGAGACAGAGAGCAACTCCTGAAAGAGTCTTTCACAGGAAAAAAACCCTGATCAGAGCTGGGAATGGGGACAGAGGCAATCCCAGGGAGAATATGCAAAAGGAGAGACACAGAGCAACTCCTGAAAGAGCCTTTCACTGGAAAAATCCCTGATCAGAGCTGGGAACGGGGAAGGGACACAGCTCTGGGGTGGGAGCAGTGACAGTGAGGAGAGTGAGGGTGGAACTGCCGTGACAGGGGCATCAACTCTCCTCCCCTTGCAGGATGTCCCATCCCACACTCCAATGTCCCATTCCACCACAAATCTGCCATCTGAAAGCACCCCTGGCAGGTGGGAATCCCATCCTAGCCACTCAGACTGCTCACAACAAAGCAAATAAAAAATCTGGGGTCCCAATTGTGCCGTTTCCTTGTGTAAGTTTGAAATTCATGGTGGTGCTAATGCAGCAAACGTGACTTTGCCTGGGTTAGGCCCTCCCAAAGGCACATTCCTGCAGCACACACAGTGATGGGGAGGGCTCTCATCAACTCTCCCTCACTGGAGGGATCCCAGAGCCATCTGGACACAATCCTGTGCTCTGGGATGAGCAGGGAGGTGGGACCAGGTGGTCCCTTCCAGTCTGACCCTTCCTTTCAGCTGGGATAATAATATTTGCTCAACTTATAATCAGGATTTTCTGGGCCACTGTCACAGAAAACCAAAACCCTGTTGTACATGGATCTGTGTGTTTGCAGGAGAACCTGAGGGGGGAAAAAAATCACAAAGACTAAACCAATTAAAAAAGAAATTTCATGGGATGACAGCACTGGAACACATCTGGAAACGGATGAGACTCTTGAGCACATTAAAGGGAAATCAGAGAAATCTGTGACGTGTGTGTGCCACATCCTGCCACTTCACCACATGGGGAGGATTTATTGTTGTCTCCTCTGGGCTGCAGTCAGTCTGGGCTCATCCCCACTGCTCTGGGCTCTCCAATAAAAAGAAATGTTTAAAATAAACCTTTAGCAGCACTGGAGTGGATACAGAATGCAGAAGATTCGGGGTGATTGGCAGAACTGGAAATGGCCCATTTAAAGGAAGAGTCCTGTGAGAGGGGCAGCCACAGGCAGGAGCACAGCCCAGACAGGAGGTTCGTTAAAAGCTGCTGACTAATTGCAGATTAATAAGGCGAGGGAAGCTGTGGTGACTCCTCGCTGCTCCTCCTCATTGCCCCTCCATCTGTCTGCAGGCAAACACCGGCGAGACCTTCCCTGGGATGCACCAGGCTCTGGAATCCAGATAAAAACAATGGGAAGCACCAAATTCCTGAGGGGACAACGAGGCACAATGGGGACGTTTGAGGGTTTCTGGTTTCAGGTGACACCCAGCAAAGCCCCGGCTTTTGGAAGGCACTGCTGCACACAGAAGTGATGATCCTGGCCCTGGTGGGGTCACAGCCCTTGTGCTGAGCTGCAAAAAGGACTTTGGATCTGCAGCAGCCTGGGAGGACCAGAGGTGGATGGAATTGTGGTGCCAAGGCAATAACTGTGGTACCAGGACAATAACTGTGGTACCAAGGCAATAATTGTGGTGCCAAGGCAATAATTGTGGTGCCAAGGCAGGAAGAGAAGCTCCACGTCAGGCTGGTGAGCAGGAAAAGCTCTCTCTCCGTTTGCTGGTCCCTCCCAACTCTGGGATTTTCCAGCTTTCCTGCAGGACTGTGCAGGCACATTCCATCTCTCCCTGCCTCTGGCTGATTTACTGCCCCCAGGACAGTCTGGCCGTGGAGTTTGGCTCGTCTGGCTCCAGCTGGCTGCTGCCCCTTGGAGAACTTCCCTCAGACCTGTCCCTGTCCCCCAGGCTCCTGCTGAGCCATTCCTGACCCCCGACCCCTCTCAGAGGTGCTTTTCCCCGTGCTGGCCCTGCCTGGGTGAGGAAGGCAGAGGAGCTGTGATGGATGGGCTCTGCCTGCAGGGCTGCTCACCCCAAAATCACCCTGAACCTGACACAGACCCAGCCTGGGGGCTCTGATTCACGGTCCACAGAGGTCTCCAGGAGCACCTCTCCCACTCAGCTGATCCAGTGAAAAGAGAAGGAATTAAGTCTTCAATTAATCTTCCCCTCCCCGAGGCTCTGAACTGATGCTGAACTGATCCCCAGCAATTTGCCAGGAACCAGCAGGGAAAGGAAGGCAAGCTGGGAGAAAAGGCAGCCCAGATGTTTTGCCTAAACATCAACAAGAAGCCAAAGAGAAAAAAAAATCCAGGTTGTGACTAACTAGTTTTTTTTTAAAGTTGATTTTTGCTCACTGTAACATTAGTAGAGATTAGGAGTTATTTTATAAGGATCAACACAGCTGACATTCATCTGTGACCTCAAAATTAATGTTGGTCCTAAAGCTTGGTGAGTGGGAAGGAAGGTCAGTGGCGCCTGAGAGAACACCAAGATGTTATGCCCAGAGAGGGGCAGAAAGTTTGGCCAAAAACCCAAACATCACTGCCAGTGTGGGTGTGAAAATGGTGCTGAGCCCCCCTCACCTGAAATCATGGGATATTTCCTGGAGCCCTGGATGGCTTCCCAGCTCAGAGCACTGTGCTGGATTTGGGCAGGGGTTTATATAAATAATGTGGGGGTTTTTATACAATAATGGGGCTTTTTTTCACTGAATCAATCAGGGGACAGTCAGTTTGCTTTGCTGCCCAGCCACCGAAGGCAATGAAAAGAAGTGATAGGAAATAAAGACTGGGTTGTGTCAGCCAGGTTAATGAGGTTAATGAGGTTAATGAGGTTACGTAGCTGCAGATGTTTTCAGCAGGGCTGGATTTCCATGGGGAGGGAGTGGTGCTGCCAGTGCCATGGGAATGAGGGAGTGGAGTTAATCTGAGCCCACAGGGCTCAGGGTCTCCCCGTACAGATTCGATTTCTTCGACCTTTGTCAGGAGTGAGGATGGATTTTATTAAAAATGATGCAGAGCAAAAGGCCTTTTTCTCATCTACTGCAGCTGCATCCAGGCAGGCTGTGTGAAAACAACTCCCTGCTCCCTGCAAAGTGCCCTGCTGGAACTTTCCTTTGGATATTTGTCCCCGTTTGGGCTGGATTAGCCAGAAAGCCTTGAATGACAGTTTTCCTTCCCCACTCCTGGATTGCCCTGGATAATCTGAATATTTTCAAGCTGAGAAATAAAGTGACCAAGATAAACATCCCTCCACAAGCCTGAGAGCTGAGCTCTGCCGTGGGGATGGCTGCTGCTTCATTACTTGCAGATGTAAAGGGTCTTTTCTTTATCCCATGACCTCTGTGCGCCAAGCAAGAGGAAGGCCAGCCCTTGTGCTTTGAGCTGGAAATGAAAAGAAGGCTCCCAGAAGAGCTGCCAGCAATTCCTCCCCTCCCAAGAGCCAACATCCCCATGCAGCTGGGTGAAGAGTTCTCCCTCCTGCCTACACAGCCAGGTAAAACGTGGGCTGGCAATTAAAGTCCGGATTTCAAACTCTAAACGAGTTTGCCTTTGATTGCCGTGCGTCAGTCGCAGAGCAAATCATGTTTATTCATGACTCTGCCTCCCAACCCGCCCGGCTCAGGGGGAGCTGATGCTCCCTCCACATCCAGAGCAGCTCCTGATTCCTGGTCAGCAGCCTGAGAGTCCCCTGGACAGCTGAACCCAGCCAGTCTCGGTGTGACACTGCAGAGATCCTGGAGGGAGCAGCCTGGCCCACTGGAAGGTTCCCTGCCCATGGCAAGGGGTGGAATTGGATGGATTTAAGGTCCTTCCATCCCAAACCATTCTCTCATTCACACAACACCTCCTTTGTGTCCCTGGCCACCAGGCTGTGGGATGGATGGGAGAGGGATCAGCTTCTCCTGCTCTCCACACTCCCTCCCCTCTATCCTCCACTGAAAGGGGGTGTTTCCGAAAGTGGTCAGCCAGAGGTGTTTACACAGCCCAGCCCAGCAGACCTGGACATTTGCTCTTGATTATAAACATGTGATGGAACAGAAACATGCACAATGGAATAACCCCGAGCTCTCCTACCCAACCAATTTCCTTTCACAGGCTGCTGAAACAACTGCTTGTGGAGATTACTCAGGGCAGCCCTGGGAAATCAGACCCTGGACTGATCACAGCTTTGTCTTTCATTCATGTTTATATATTTGCCTTCATTTCCTGGGCTGTTTTTCCATGTGTGTGTTTGTACCAAGGCCTGGACACCCCAATTAAGTCATTTTCCACACCAAATCTCCCAGGGGTGGGCAGAGCCTTGCCTTGCACTGATACTTTTTGCTCTGCTGCTCTTCACACGTGGGGCTGCACATCTGGACACTAAAACAACACTCAGCAACTCCCAAAGGTGAGGACACAGAGGACAGGATGGAGCACTGGGCGAGATCCATGGATTTCTCCAATATTCCTTTAGAGGCTGGTGTAAAACAAAAAATAAAACCAGTTTGTGTGAAGGTCTGTGAGGAGACCTGAGCTGCCCCAGGCTGAGCTGTGCCTCACTCACTGCTCTGGGAACACTGGAAATGGAACATCCTCAAGTGTCTGGAAATGTTCTCCATCTCAAGAGCTCTCCCCAGGTGGAATCACATCCTGCAAGCTTTGCCAAGGGCTTTCAGACATCCCTTGTTTCATACAAATCTGAATTGTCAGAACATTTCTGAGCCGTGGGGGTCAATAGTGGCTCCCACTGGCAGGTTTAATCCTGGCCTTGGTGCAGCCACAGAATCTGCCCCTTGTGAGGGGATGAACCTGGGAAGATTTTTCCCCTAAGCAAACCTCAGTCCTATTTTCATTTTGTGAAATATTCAGTATTTTGTGTGTAGGTCTGATGCAGTCCTTCACACCTGTACATCACTCTCAGACAATGCCCAGCAGAAAATCCAGATTCTGCTCCATTTACTTGCTATTTTGGAGAGCCAGAGGAACAAAAGATGTGTTTGGGTTTGTTTTTTTTAATCCAAATCCTTTTTCTCCCAAGATTCACAGAGCCCATAATAAGGAGATATATCACCTTTTATCCTCAAAAAATGATGAAGAGATTTATCACTGGGGAGGTTTCTCAGCTGTCTGGCAACACCTGGAGAGATTTAGGGAAGTTTTATTGTGTTGTGACACAGAGAATCCTGATCCTGAGCTGGGACCATCATGAGAGCACAGCCCAGGGCGAAGCAGTGGACTGAGACTCGATCTGGGCAGTCCCAGAAAAGTCCTCTGAAAACCTCCCATGCCTTATTTTAATAACACACAAAAAAGTTATAATTCCTGTCATTTGAATTTCAAATCCAACAGAAAGATCTACCTGATGCTGCTATTTTAAAATGCAATTCTTTCTTCTCTTTTCTTTTCAACTCCTTTGCAGAACCAAACATCATGTTTCATCTCCAAGCGCTGAGATTAAAAAAAGCCAAAACAATTAGTGGGGAGCTGATGAAGGTGACAGGGTCATAATTAGTGCTGTTCCTCTCCAGCATGTGTTTATCATGCTAACAGAACAAGTCACTCACAGTGTTAGAGTCATGAGCTGCAGGAGCACACATGCCTTGTGCAGCTCGAGCACTGCTGGGGCTCTTCTGCAGGGGGAAAAAAAAAAGGCACAAATTTAATGTTTTAAAGTGAGTTAGAGAGATAAATAAACAGGGATGGTTTGGATGCTGCCAGTGGCTGAGTTAAAGTGACATTCATGGGTTCTCTTTGGCGTTGTGAGGGTGGTCCCTGCTAGGACAGGAGCAGAATTGATGATAATTTCCAAAAGAAAATGGGTTTGTAGCACCAGAGTCTGCAGCACCTGCACAGCGAGCACAGAGAGCAGGAGGCAAATCCCTCAGCAGCCCCAAACCAAACCGGGGGAAATCTGTTTAATTAAATACTTTTAAAGAACCCTTTGTAAATCCCTCCTTTCCACCCTCCCCACTCAAACACTGGGTGCTCCTCGCAGGATTTTGCAGGGAATTGAATAATCTCCCTAAAACTATTTTGTCTTTCTGTATCTAGTGCTGGAAATGAGCAGTAATTACCCGGGGAGGACGTCCCTGTGAGAGCCCCTTGCTAATTAGGTCTTAAGTGATTAGTTCCCTTCCCATCTTGCCCTAAATCTCTGTATTTTTTCCCCCCTGGTGCTGGAAAGCCAACTGGAGAAAAAGAAACAATCGGCAACTATTATTTGACTACATGCAAACAAATGTCCAGGAGGAGCAGAGCGAGTGGGAAATGGGAATTGCTGTGGAATGAACTTTACACGGAATGAAAAGTCTTGCTCTGAAATGGGATTAAAAACTGGATGATTTTGAAGAGATAAAGCTTCAAGTGCTCAAGCCCTCCACTGAGAGGCCAAGGAAAATCTTTCCCTGCTTTAACAATCCTGCAGTTCAGTGCCACATCCCACTGACAAACCCAAGAGCCACTCGCTAAACAGAATATTCCATGGCCAAGCCCTGGCTTTTACCGGGCATTTTTTGCATTTGTTTGGCAAATATCTGCAGGAGAACGCCCCGGGCCGTCAGAAATGGCTTTAAATCATCCCGGCTCCATCTGCCCCGCTGCAGGACGGCTCCACATCGGGCAATCATAATTAACCCAGTGCCATTACCGCCTTAACGAGCGGCAGTTCTGTCACTGCAGGCCCTCCCGGGCTGCTGGCAGAGCGGGGTTAATAAAAAGAGCAGCTTTAGAGCCCTGATTTGAGAGGAAAATGCCCAATTCAGCTCATTGACACCTGCCCACAGAGCCCGGGGTTTGCACTTACAGGGGTTTCTTGTGGGCCGATTTTAATGCAAGAAAAGTGGGAATGGGGCACCTCATCTCCCAGTGAATTTTGGCAATCCCAGCTCCTCTCTCCCCTCCTGGCATTTGCCCGCAGTTGTTTGGAGCAGGAGCAGAGGATGCTCCAGGTTCTCCTGGGGGCAGCCCATGGTGCTGGGCCATTCCAGAGCTGGGAACAGGCAGATCCTGCTGGATTTGCTGCCCACACCCCCTGGTTTGTCAGAGCTCCTCTGTCCCTGTCACCTGCCTTCCCACGGCCCAGCCAGGCTGGGAAGGCTCTTTGGAAATCGTGTTGGAATGGGGATCAATACTGGGATCGATGGGGCTGTCTGACAGCCAGGATGGGCCCGGGGTGACAGGACAGTGACAGGAGGAGGCAGGGATGGGGGTTTGGTTAATGGAGGGAAAGGTCAGGCAGCAGAAGAGGTGACAGACAGGGAAAACACCTGGATACACCCTGCAGGAGGATCTGCCTCCCAAATCCCGGCCCAGCAGCCACCAGAGCCGTGCCAAGTCCCACAGCTTTGCCACCAGCTCCTAAACACACAGCTTTGTCTGTTGGTTCAATAAACAACCGCCTGTTATCATATTTATTTGCTGATTGAATCTGAATTACAAGCGAGCTGCGAGCTGCAGAATGGCTCCGTGGAATTAGCAGCTCAATCCTGCTCTTTTTTAATAAGGATTCTGATTGCAGCAGTGATACATCCTGCAGGCTCCGCGGCTGAGCCTGAAATGAATTCAAAATAAAAGGAGAAAACGAGAGTGGAGATAATCTCCAAGTGTCAAATTGCCTTTTAAACCCGATTTACCAACTCCTGAAACAACCCTTCGCTGGTAATGGAGGAATTAATGAGTTGGAATGCTTTCGAGAAGATTTTTTTTTCTTTTTCCCCTAAATAAGCCGGGTTTTAATGTTTCACGGGGAGTTTGGGCAAAGCTTAGGGAGCAGGGAGGTCTGGGGGCTGCCGGAGCCCCGCAGTCAGCTGCTGTCCCCTGGGCAGGAGCTGCTCATCAGGCATTCAGCGCTGACCTTTCCTGCTTTTATTGCCCAGGGCTCCTGCGGGAGGGCAGCGCTGGGCAAACACGGGCGAGGCTCCTCCTGAACTTTGCACAAACTCCCCGAGGAGCTGCGTGTGCCGGGGATGAGCATCCCGGCCCTGTAACCCCTTCGGGGATGCCCCGGCAAGGAGAAAGGGCTGTGAATCCAACCCCAGCCCGGTTTTTCCGCTGGTTTTTGGGAGGAGATTTCCACTGGAAAAGGCCCTTCGAGCACAGATCCGCGATAAGCAGCTTTTCTCTCCTCGAGGATGGAACAGGTGGGGGGAAAAAAGCAAAATTTGTGGATTTTGCTTTGAATTTCCTACCCTCGGAGCATCCCCAGATCCTGAGCACAGACTTTTCCCAGGCTACCTGAGCATAACAAAATGCCCCGCGGGTAAAAAGCCATCCCTATTCCAAGGAGAGGAGCTAACAATAAAAAAAGAGGTACCAAGCTCACCTTCCTGCGTGTGACAATTTAAAAGATGTCATTTCAGTGACAGTTTTTTTTTCTCCCTAATTAGAAGGATAATTAAAAATTACACTTAAAAAAAAAAAAAAAGGCAGTTTGTACTTTCCCCCCCACCCATTTAAGGGAACAAAATTCTGAGTCCTTTGGAAACAGAGCGAGCTGAACATTGGGAATTCAGTTCTCACTGTGCCCAGTGGATTGACATTAACTCTGTGTCAAGCCCTGCCCTTGTTTGCCTTTTTTTGTCCTCTCCCCCCATTTATTGCCCAGAATTACCCAGGGTAATTTCCTCTCAGGGCACAGAACTCATTAGACACTGAAGAACTCAACGCTGAGGGCACAAAAGTGCAGGGAACGAGGCAATTTCTGCTGCTCTCTGGCAATTTTGGGGCATCAGGGCACTGAACCCACTTGGGTTGGTGTCAGTGGTAAATGCAGGGTGGTTATGGACAGGGCATCTGAAATGGAACTGAAATCAAAAATCTGCACTGCAGGGAAATATCTGAAGTCGAGGAATTTGAATTTTTCAAACCTAGCCTTCCTTATCTCCAGCCTGCATGAAATCACAAAGATGAAACACCCCTGATGAGGCACTTTAGAATTTTTATTGATTTCTGCCTTGTATGCGATGGTTCTACCAACAAACACGTGAAGCAAGGATGGAAAACTCAGATTTCAGGCAAAGAAAGAGCCCATGAACGTTCACCCTTCCATGGGAACAGCCCCATTTCTGTGATGACAGGCACAGAACACTCAGCTAATTACACGGTGCTGCTAATTATTGGTATGAAACGGACGTTAAAGGCAGATGAAAAGTGCTGGTGTCGTTTTTAAGGCACAGAGTTACAGGGCTCAGAAATGTCAAGTCAAAATTTCAGTTTGAAACACAATTCCGAGCCTTTTTTCCCACGTGTGGTTTTTAATCTAATGACAAGCTGGAACCCTGCACTCAGAGGAATCTCATTTCCAGAGGAATTGTGAAAAACTCTCAGGTTTTATGGATCCTGTTCCTTTTTCACAGGGGCACATCCAGAGCACCCCTCTGGCATCAGAGCTCTGTTTTAAGGGAGGAGTTTTGGAATTACTTGATTTAAAGGGGGAAACCATCCTGTTGTGTGGAGTTATTAGCTCTGCTTGGAGCAACCTGAGCCAGTGGAAGGTGTCCCTGCCCACGGGAAATTGGAACGAGATGATTTTTAAGCTCCTCCCCAACCAAAACCATTCAGAGATTCCACATTTTTATGAAATCCTGCCTCTCCCAGCCCCTGTTCAGCCACACAGGTGGGTCAGGGCTGCCTCCGCCTTCAGCAGCGCAGAAAGAACTCTCTATATTAATGTCAATTACACTTAATTAGCAAAAGACAGTAAACTTTTGCTATAGGCAAAGAGATACAAGATGGGATGCAACGTGAGCCATAAAATCCGAGGGCTCCCACCACACACGCCAGGGCCATCTGCTGAGAGCAAGCCCCGCTCCAAAGGCTCCGACGCCTTGATTATGCAAATCAGGGCGATTATTCCATCCTCAAGACTGCGGCAAGATAATTACCCGACAATAAATCACCGCAACTCAAGCGGCTGCGAACGAATTTTAAGCTTTATCGCCATAATTGCAATTGGATGGAGGTTATTAACTGAGCAGGAGAGAGGACATCAGGCCCCAGAGATCCCTCCCCGCTGCTGGGGAGTGAATTTTGGGATGGTTTGGCTTTGCTCAGCCTGCCGGGAGGCTGTGGAGGGGGTTCATTTTTGGGAATATGACTCGGCTTTTCTATAAATGCAATTTTCACCTGCCCGCTAGGCCGGGTTTTGGCTGGTTCAGACTCTCACAAGGACTGAAGGAAAGCATGTGGTGTGAATAGCAGGGTTTTAGCAAGTCCTGAGCCTGATTTTGTTCAAATTATCAGCATTTGAGAGGAAAAACTCAGGCTGTCACCTAAACCTGGTTTGGTGGTGACTCTTACATGGATGGAGTTCTCCAGGTCCCTGGGCATGAGAAAGCAAACTCAGATAAAACCTTAAAATGAAGCAAAGCACAGCTCCTACAAAGAGCTCTGCAGAACAGAGGGAAAACCCCCAAGGCACGTTTTACTATGGAAGTTAAAAACTGTCATTTTTGGCTGTGTTTTCTCTGGAGAAAGCCACATTCCAAGGGGGAAGGAGCCTGGAATTCCCTCCAGCTGTGCTGCAGCAGGAGCTCCTCATTCCCTGTGCCACCGCTGCCTGCGGTGCTCCAACAAACCAGATGGTGTTTCCTCCGAGGTTAATTTAATTTATGCCCAAACATAATCAATTCTATGGATTTAGGACAGACGTTTAGGTGGTAAAGGATGAGATCAATTACAAACACGTTTACAAAGGAGGGAAACGCCTGATGGGTTTGGGAAATTTAGAGATATTGAAAGTATTTGACGTCTATATTAACTCAAAGCCCTAAATGGGCTGGGCTTGTTTACATTGCTGCAGTCTTATTACAGGGTGAATTTTACCAGCTGTCTTTGCTGAGCAGTCATTTAGCCTTAAACTATAGTTAAAACTGTCATGGTTTTAAGCAAATTATATTGCGTAAAGTAATTATTTCCCGAACTGCGAAGAGGATCCAGGTAGCTCGTGAATCTCATTTCTGAAAAAGAGAGAGGAAAGCGCCCTCCATGTCGGAGTCATGGATTTGGGAAGGGTTTTGTGCTCCAGAAAAGGCCGAGTCGGCTCCATTTAGTGAGCGGAGCACGTTTGGGCGGAGAACAGGCAGGGAGGGAACAGATCCCTGCTAAAGCAGCCTGCTCCTTAAACGCCTTGACCATTGATCCCAAAATGAACCCAGGCAGAGCTCGGTTTCCTTCCCAAAGTGTTCCTGCAGCAATAAACATTAATCCTGGTGATTAACACCCGCTCCAGGCTGGGCTGTGTCTGAGAGAAAGCGCTAAACAGGCGTTTTGGGGGAAATAAACGACAGCAATTAAGGGCTGGGCAGGGTAAGGAGGAATATCCCTCATGTTTGATCCGGCAGCAGCATGCAGAGCTCGCAGAGAGCCCCAAAAATGCCCTTTGCAGCCCAAATGCATGGTATGGAACAGGCAGCTTCCCTCTGAGAACCCCAAAATTCCCTTTACAACTCATATTGAGGGAGTGCAACAGGCAGCTTCCCTCACAGAACCCCAGAAATGCTCTTTACAGCTCAAATTCATGGGCTGCATCAGGCAGTTGACCTCAGAGAACCCCAGAAATTCCCCTTGCAGCCCAAATTAATGGTGTGAAACAGACAGCTTCCCTCCAAGAACCCCAAAATTCCCTTTACAACTCATATTCAGAGTGTGAAACAGGCAACTTCTCTCACAGAAACCCCCAAAATGCTCTTTACAGCTCAAATTCATGGCCTGCAACAGGCAAATTCCCTCACAGAACCCCAAAAATTTCCTTTACAACCCATATTCAGGATGTGAAACAGGCAACTTCCCTCAGAGAAACCCTAAAATTCCTTTTACAACCCATATTCAGAGTGTGAAACAGGCAGCTTCCCTCACAGAACCCCCAAAATTCCCTTTGTGGCCCAAATTCATGGTGTGGAACAGGCAACTCCCCTCACAGAGCCCCAAAAATGCCCTTTGCAGCCCAAATTCCCTGTATGCACCAGACAAATTCCCTCACAGGACCCCAAAATTTTCCTGTACAACCCATATTCAGGATGTGAAACAGTCAGCTTCCCTCAGAGAAACCCCAAAAATGCCCTTTACAGCTGAAATTCCCTGAGTGAACAAGGCAGCTTCCAGCGGGATTCTCCGAAGGGGCCGGAAAGCCTGGGATGTGATGAATTATTTGCTGTAATCTATTCAAAGCTTTGTCTCGCAGCCTCCCAGCAGCAGACTGTGGCCCGTGGGTGGCTGTCCCTGGGGTTTTCACTAATCCCGAGCAAGAGCAGCTCCTGTGCCTCGTTGAGAAGCTGAATTTAGCCTTAAATTGTAGCTAAAGCTGTCATTTAGGGGGCTCTGAGCCTCCCCACCTCCCAAATTTTCCCCCAGCTCCCACTCCCGGTGTGGCTTCCCTCACACCCTGCAGGATTTGGGGGTGTGTGGCACCAAGAAGGGGGGAAATGATGCCTTGAGTTTTATCTTTCATGTTTTTCAGATTCTGTGCTGCCCAGAGGTGCAGTTCTGAGCCTCGCATTAAGGGCTGGCAAACTCTCTTCACAGAGTAGGTAGATAAAACTAATTATTTTCCTGCTCAAGACCAAGGACAACTTTTAGGCCCAAAAGCACTTAAAAAAGGGTGGGCTGAAGGGAGGAGCAAGAAGGATGGGGCCTCACAACCTGGAGCTGGAATTGGACAATTAAACCCCAATATGTAAATGGACCAAAACTTAGAAAAATGTAAGCTCTGGGCTGTCCATTTTGGGTCCATTTTGTGACCATTTTGTGACCATTTTTTGGGTCCACCTTGGGTGTAGCCCTGGCCAGGCTCTTCTCCTGCCCAAGGTGTATCCTAAAGGCTTTTCAATAAATGTTTACTTTATTCTCCGGCTCTGTCCAGTCTCTGTTCCAGGTCAGCCTTCCCAAGGCACCAACAGCAGAACAAAGAATTCCAGCAATTCCAGCCCAGGACAGTCCCATCCTGAGGGTAGGTCTGGGTTTGTGGGCCTCGTTTAAACCTGCCCCAAAATTTCTGCAATTAAATCCCTGTCAACACAGCAGGGCAAAGCACCATGGACTGTCCACTGAGTGGCCACTGCAGCAGCCCAGAATGATGGCAATTTGGGATTCTGAATGCTTTAAAATGCCTCTTTTTTTCCCCCAGAAAGCCAGGCAGGTTATTTAATGCAGATCCCTCTGAAATCCCAGCATGACAGAGGCCCAGTGAGGCAAAATTCCCGAGGGGTTCTGGATCCTGGGAAGGGCAGGGGCCAGCTCTGGGTTGGGTGTTTGGCTGTGAGATGTGACAAGAGTGGCTTTGATCATCTATCAAAGCCTTGTCAGCCTCCCCCCGGGCCCCTCAGGGAGGGAAAAATCGCAGCTGGAGCATTGATCAGCACCACAGATCTGTCAGCACCCGCCTCAAAAACAAACAGAAAACTGAATTCACCTGCACAAGGTGACATTGCCACCTCCCTCTGGGACCACGCAGTACAAACTCTCAGTGCTCTGGGGCTGGGGGGACTCTGTCCCGCTGAAATATTCCCATTCCCCCGGAGCCACAGGCACCCTGAAGGCAGCAGGGGGCTGTTGCATCACCGAGCAATCACAATTAACTCTAATTACACGTTCTTCACTGGCTGCCGAGCTTTGCAAAAATAACAAGGAGGCAGGGAAAAAGAAACAAAACCAAAACCACCTCAGAAAAGGCAGAAGAGAGGCTCTTGCAATGCAGGTGAATTTTCCCGAGCTGATTGCCAGCACTCAAGGCTCCCAAGGGTCTTTGTCAGCAGAGAGAAAGCACCAGACAAAGAGATGGAGAGAACAGGAAGACTCATCTCCTTCTGTCTTTTAAAGTAACCTAGTTAGGACCCCAAATTTGGGACACTCAGCTATTTGGGGGCCATCACAGCCTGGCATTTCGCTGCTTCTGTGGTGAGACAGAGCTCTGACAACACCTGAGCAGCCCCACGGGTGCTGGGGCAGTGAGGAGCTGCATTTTCTGAAGTTTAATCAGAATTAATAACCTGCTCTTGGCCAGGTGCTTTGAAATCCTCCTCCTCTCGTCCTTATCTGTCCTGCAAAATATTGAATTTAGGGAGATGAGCTGCGGGTGGGAAACAAAGGCCCTGCCACGGGATCCCTTTCACAGCACATCTTTTATCCCTGACCACGGCAAGGAAATTAAGGGAGTTTTTCAGTTTCCCAAAAGCTGCTGAAATGTGAGGGTGGGGTGTGTGCTTTGCCAGCCCAGTGTGCACATCCACGGACAAATCATTCCTGACTCTCTGCTCCCAGCCTGGGTTTGCTCTCCAGAGAGCCCAGCTTATTTTTTATAAGCACCACCACAGCAAATTTCCTTCTGTTTGAATATGCACTGATAGCATTTCCCCACTCAGATCCTGTGGGGATTGCACCGGCCAATTTAGAGGATGAAAAGCAACCTTGAGAAACGGCAATTGATTAAAAAATATCCAATATGTGTCAACTCCACGCCCATGACAGTCCAAAACTCTGCCCTAACTTTAGGCTGAGACAGAGAAAAGGCCAAAATGTTCCCAGTGCTCCCCAGGAAATCAGTGGCATGGGTAGGTCAGGTCCCTTTTCCAGCCCTCCCTCTCAGATTAGAACTTTCTGGTGATTGCTTTGGGGAAAAATCCAAATATTTTGAGCCCACTATTGACATTATTGATTGATGGGAGTAACAGCATCCTCCTGGCCCATCGTGGGGAATATGCAAGGAGAGGAGAACTCATTTCCTTCCCAGAGATATCAATACCCATCTTGGCTTGGGAAGAAATCTCCCACCCAAGACTATTGATTTCCTGCACTTGAAATGAACTGGTTCAGTCAATTCCAGAGCTGTGTGAGCAGATTGGGCTTGGGCTCAAACACCCTGGGAATGCAGCAGGGCTGGGGCACCAGGAACTCTCTCAGGAAAGTCAGGATTTGGGAAGGGAAAATCAAGATTTAACGAGGGAAAATTGGGATTTGAGAAGGGAAAATCTGATCTCCTTCTACCCTGTTACAGCAGCAAAAAATGAACACGTGGTAAGGAAATACAGAACATTCAGGATGTTGGCCAATATCTGCCCCAGGAACAGCACTCCACAGACCAGAAAAGCCCTGAAAAGAAAAGATTTTGCTCCTTATGAGCAGGTTGCACTCGTGGGTTTGAAGTTTCATTTTGTTTTGGCTTTGGGTTCAGGGCTGGTTTTCTTTTACCCATCAGTTTTTCTTGTTACTGAGCTTTATTTTCTCCCGTGATTCATCTGACTCTAGGGCATTTATTGAAATCCTTGATACAAAATGCAAGGGAAATTAATCTCACTTTAAACTTCCTAAGGACGTCTCCATCACCTGATTAAAGCCTCCTGCAGTTTTTTCCAGCTCTTCCTATTACAGCCTCAGAGACAAGGTGCATTTCTGGCGAAGGCAGATGTGATTTGTAGCACATCTCCCATCAGACCAGCCATTATTTTAATCCATGGTTTTCCAGGGGAAAGAATAAACACTTCTTTCCTTTGGTAGGACTGAAAAAAACCCCACCCAGAGATGAGTTTTGCAAGCAGTTAAACGCTGTAAATCAAAAGGCCGAGGCAGATGGCAAAGAGTCAATGAGACCAGGAGCTCGTCCATTAAACACCTCACTCAGCTCTCAGTTATTGAATTGCTCTTTTCCTGAGCAATCCTCAGATTGGAGATGATTTCTTTATGGATGGCTGGGTGGAAAATATCCTTGTGATCCTTGGAAGCTCAAGGAGTTGAGGAGAGGACAGGTTCTTCTTGGCCTCAGAGAAAGCATAAACATCTCGAAGAAGTCTTGTCCATCCATTAAATAAATATATTTCTTCTGAGGCAAGCAAAGTGTATGAGAGCTTTTGCTGTCCTGCTTTCCAGAAGAAATAATTGTTCTTTGCTGAGCTCATTTGGCTCCCTTGGCATTGCAAAACTCACATAAACCGGATAAAAAGGAAATTATTGCAGTAACACTTGGAAAGTTCAGGAGAATTCAGCACTGAGGATGACTCAGAAAGTCAAGAGTGTGCACACAGCAATTCAGGAATGCAACATCCCAGGAGATTTAGGGTTCCACCATACAGAGAGGTTGAAGGCATCGTTTGAAATCCACTCATTTCGAGAAAATCCCCAGAAACTGAATTTCTTTAAAGCCTCACCACAGAGATGGGTTTCACTCTGTTCTCTCCATGTCTGGGGCTGTTTGGTAATACAGAAAATACGTTCAGAAAAGGTTTTGAGCCTTTACTGGAAAAAAAAGAGGAGCTTTCTTAGGAAACACCCTTCAGGTTAGGGACTGCTAATGCTCTGGAAGTGAGCTGGTGTTAGGGATATTAAACTATAAGAAGATATTATAATATTGCAACAGCAGCCACACTTTCAGGAAATGGTTTCTCTCGGTATTTGAATTGCAAAGAGATCTCTTCAGCAGCACAGAGAGTGTTTAAACAAGGAGCGCTGCTGAGAATTCCAGCCGGGGTTTTTAGCAGGTCCCCAGGACGTGCCGGCACTGGGATGGATGCGGTGCCCTGCTCCCTCACACCGGAGGTTTACAAGCCGTTAACAGCGGCGGTAACGCTTCCTCACACACAAACCCTGCTCTCCGTGCTCTCCCTGCCGTGCCAACAGCTGTGCACAGCCGGGGACAGCGCTGACCTTGGAGCTCGGAGGGTGCCAGAGCTCCGGGAGAGCGCGGAGCATCCCCGGCCGATAATTCCCGGCACAGCATTCCTGACCGACATCCCTGACTGAGGATCCCTGACTGAGAATCCCTGACAGAGCATCCCTGACCAAAATTCCTGGCCGGGCGTCCTTGACAGAGCATCCCTGGAAGAGCATCCCCGTCCGAGCATTCCCAGCAGAGCATCTCTGACTGAGAATCCCTGGCAGAGCATTCCTGACCGGGCATTCCTGACCGGGCATTCCTCACCGAGCATCCCCGGCCGATCATTTCAGGCAGAGCATCCCTGACCGACATCCCTGACACCGTTCCCGGCAGAGCATCCCTGATCGGGCATCCTTGACAGAGCATCCCTAGCAGAGCATCCCTCATCGGGCATCCCTGACTGCGAAACCCTGGCCAAAATCCCTGACCGAGCATCCCTAACCGAGCATCCCTGACAGAGCATCCCTGACCGAGCACCCCTGGCGCTCACCTGGAGTGCCTGCGCGGGGCAGGGCAGCACTCAGGGCAAGGTTCTTCCCCCGCCCCGAGGGGTTCCTGGGGGTGGGAACCCATGTGGCTCCTCTCTCCGGGCTGCGGTGGGAGCGGCTGAGCCCCCCCGGCCCCGGCCCCGCGCTCCGCCCGCCGCTGTCCCGGTGCCGGGGCCGGTCCCGCTCCCGCATCCCCGGGGCTGGAGCCGCCCATCCCCGCCGGGGTGAGTCCGTGGGATTCGGGGGAGGAAACTTCGCCCCCTCCCCTCCTCTCCTCTCCCCTCCCCGCGGCAGCAGCAGCGGCAGCGGCGGGCGAGGCGGAGAGGGAAGCGCTGCGGGAATTCGCATCCCGCGGCCGGCCGAGGGAGCCGGAGTGGGAACAGGTTGTTGGGATCTGTCCGTGGGAGGAAGGGGAAGCTCTGCTCAGCCGCTAGCCAAGCCTGGGCTCTGGGAAATGGAGACGGAGCCGCTGTCTGGCCAGCCGGCGGGGTGCTGAAGGAGATGGACAGCGAATTGCTGCGGGGGAGCCTGGCCCCGGCATCGGCCGGGGGGCTGAGCCGCTTCCCGAGCTCCTGAACTTCCGTCAGAACCTGCCTCAGCCCAGGGTTAACCACGCCGAGTCCCACCTGCACCGCTCCCAGCTGCCTGGGCCAGGCAGGTGATTTTCCTTCTTTCTGCTCCTCTGCTTGGGCGTGAATGCCGAACACCAAAAAGTCAGCCTGAAAGCAAAGCCCGGGACAGCTGGGGAAAAGTCACGGTGGTGGAGAGTTGTGGTGTTTTGGATATATTTGGCACGAAGTAGTCGCACCTCTGCTCGAGGGATTCGTATGGCTTGAAGGTAAGGGATTCGTGTTGTGTTTTTCTTCCAGAAATAGAAGTGTTGTGAATACCCCCGTGAGGGAACAGTGGCTGCTGTGATCACCACTGCCTAGAGATGTAAATAAAGACAGGGAAAAAAGGAAAATATTTGTCATTACACCGAAAAGACCCATTAAGCTGTTGCCTTCTGCAAGAGAAGAGGTGAGAGCGGCTTTTCAAACTGAAATTCAGGCTGTCTCATTTCTCCATCTAAACCACTCACGGCGAGGCAACAAACAATTGTTATTGTATGCTAAAGAGGCTTTTGGAGCTGCTAAGAAGCTCAGCTCATTTTTAGAAGTTTGATGTTTAACGTTGCTCTCACATAGACACAATGGAGAGAGAGTGACAGGGAGAAGTGGAGGAGGAGGATGTTGGAGAGGATATAATGTAGGTACAATCCAGCTCCCCAAGGAACAAGATTGTTCAGTCAAATTATTTGAGGGAAAACACTCTTTTTTTCTCTTACCACACTCATTTTTTCCCATCTGGTAAGGTAAAAGTGGCATCCTTTCAGTCTCAGTGCTCAGCACCAGTCCTGATGTAGAACAATCTTCCCCAGTGGAGAACAGGGGATCTGTCACCCTTTCCTGAAGAACCCCTGGCAGGAAACCTCTCAGAAATCCTTCTCTGAGTGCTGCAAGAAGATTTTGTGTGAGGTTTACAGTCACTTTTGTCTCAATCTTAATTGTATTCTTTTTTTCCATCCCCCCCCAGTTCTAAGTTCCATCCAGCTTTTTGAAACCAGTGGAAAGTGTGTGGCTTTAGGGCAGGGAACCAAACACCAGGATGGTGCTGGGTCCTGCTCAGCACTGGAATATTTTTGGCCCAAGTTATTGTCTGTAGGTTGTTTCTACACGAGATAACACATCCCCACTTGCTAAATCTCAAGTCTCTTTCCCGTCCCAACTTTCCCACATGGAACTGCAGAGTTCCCAGTGTGTGGAGCATGAATCATTGCTCCTCCAGTGGATCTCCAGGTTGAAAAGGAAAACAGCTTGGGTTGTTTTATAAATAACCAGGGTCACAATAGAGCTGGCCAGATAGGTTACACATGCAAAACAGCGTGGGTTGGCTTTCCTATGTGTTCAGGGTTTCATGGAATTATTGTTCTTTATACACACACAGTGGTATTAAGGACTCACAACCCTGGGTTTTATCTCTTTTGAAGTAATTGCGTGTAGTAATCTATAAAAAACCCAACCTCTTGGCAATATTTCTGACTCCATCAAGTAAAAACCACTGTAATTTTTATTTTCCCCCTCAGCCTTTTACTTCTTTTCCATGCTGCAGAAATTCTGTTACATTCAAGCCTTCCTTCCTTCCTTACTTCTGAACAGAGTTTTGTAAGAGAATTTTCTACTGATTTATGGACCACTGTGTAAAATCTGCTGTGCTTTCCACATTTCCACCTAACTGCCATGGGCACACACATGTTGTCTGTGGAAAAGAGCTTCACTGTCGCACTGGGAAAGAAAATGTGCAAGTTTTAGGCTTTAGAGAGAAGCTTGTCACCCCACAAAAGCAGGGGAGCAGTCAGTGTGGGTATGTTTTAGGTGCCATGGGCTCTTAAAGAGTGACATTGTGCTGCAGTGTCACTGTCACCCTGCAGGAAAGGCTTGGCAGGGTTTGGGTGGGATGAGTGGCCCCACAGTGTCCCCTGTGCCCATCCTGACGCTGCTCCCACACCCCAAATCTCCCTGAGCTGAGCAGGATCCAGCCCTGAGCCTGCCAGGCTGTGGGGCTTGATGGATTTGTCCCCACAGAGGTGTCACAGCGTGCCCCTGTGCCAGCAGCAGGACACAGAGTGCTCTGATGTGCTCAGCCCTGCTCGAGAGGTGACACCTGCCTGGCAGCCACACTCAGCCCTGCCCTAATGGCACTTCAGGGATTGCTCCCCCTGCCCTGCCCCGGCCCAGCCAGGCTGCAGCAGCAGCAGCAGGGGCTGCAGGCACTGGGCAGGGGTCACAGACCTGCTGGGAAATGCAGCTGGAGCAGCAGAATTGCCTCACTCTGCACTTGGGAGCAGCTCGGAGCAGCCCGGACCTGGGACAGAGACCTGGAGACAGAGAGCCCAGCACAGGACCCTGTTCCCCCTCTGTGGCACAGAAAGTGCCATTCCCTGGGGATTCTTCTCCTCAAACCCATCCTTTCCTCTAAATCAGCAAATCTCCACCCTCCCATCCTCTGCTTCCTTCAGCTTTGGAGCTGCAAGCCAAGCTGATGGAACCATGGAATATCCTGGGCTGGGAGGGACCCACAAGGATCATTCTGTAATGATTACCAGGCACAATTTCCCTAAAACAACAGCAAAAAAACCAAACCCAAACCCATTGAAAAATCCTATAAAGGACCAGCTGGGATTTTTCAAATCTATGTCTCACCCATCCTTCACTCTAAATCAGCAAATCTCCACCTTCCCATCCTCCGGTTCCTTCAGCTTCCTTCAAGCTGATGGAACCACAGAATATCCTGAGCTGGGAGGGCCCCACAAGATCCATTCTGTAACAATTACCAGACACAAATTCCCTAAAACAACAGCCAAAAAATCCCCTTTGAAAAACACTCATCTCCAAGGATTTGTAGCTCCTCAGTTATGAACAGGATGGATTTGGCTCACGCCCCTCACAATCCTTTCAGGATAACTCGTTTTCAATTTCACCCTCTGTGCACAAATTCCTGGTGAACATGGAGGAAATCTGGGACTGGGTTTTGGATTTCCCATGTGCCCAGAGCTGATATTCCAGTGCCAGGAGGTGCAGGACAGTGAACACTGAGCTCCTGCCACACCATGTCTGGATGCAAAACATTCCCACGTGCCGTGGGCACTGAGGAATTGCAATTCCAAGGGAAAGGAGTCCACAGATTGTTAATAAATGCACAGAAACCAGGCTGGCACAGCAAACAGTTGGGTGATGGGGGAGTGTTTGCAGAAACATCATAAACATTGCTCCATTCTCACACTCCTGCCCAGGCAAAGGCAAAATTGGATAAAAAGATCCCAGACTGGTGGGACTTCGGCCTCCCAGGGTGATTGTTTTTAAGGCTACAAGAGAAAACACAGTGGGCTGAAGGTTAAAATTTATTCAGGCTCGGAATAAGGGTTTGGAAAGCTTCGTGTGGGATCAAACTTTGCTGCCTTTTGCAACCCAAAACTTTCAGTGGCCCCTGAGGAGCAGGGAGGCTGAGCAGTGAGTGCCAGGGTGCTGCCAGTGAGATCCTCTGGGGAAGGGGGAGGCAATTGTTTAAGTCCTGTCAGATGCATCATCCCCTGGGCTGTTACAAAACCAACCTATATTCAATCTGAAGTGATTGCTAATAACTATTAACTCCTCTCCCAATTGTTCTGCTTCAATCATGTTTTCTCTCGCTGTCCTTCACCTGGGTATTTTTAGCATTGTAATTTATTTCTTCTTTTTTTTTTTTTTCTTCTGAAGATGTGACTATGTGTTCAGTTGCTGCTTCTCTGTACATCCCTCCCAATTATCCTGGTGGGTATTTTTCTCTCAACCCCCCAGAATGGGTTTATTTCTGGTTTACTCTTCCCTGTTGGTTTCCATGTGGTTATGTGGGAGGTTGCACTTTCTTTATCAAAGCAGAGAGCCATGATTAGTCCATTCAGAAAATGTAAATGCAGCCTTATGTGTTCTGGAGCGCTGGGGAGAGGGAGAGACTGCAGGAGCAATAAAAGCTGTGATAACAGAGCCCAGCCCCGAGCCCTGCGGGGCTGCCCCAGCGCGGGGACGGCCACAATTCACTCTCCTGAGGGGGACAAATAAACCCACTGAGCCGCCTGGGAAAAGGGAATCATGGAGTAACCTGGATGAGAGAACCCCTCTGCAGCCTGTGCTGGGCATTTGTAGCTCCTTTCCCTCTGATTGATCCCAAATTTCTCTGTAGCCTCCTGGGCTGCTGTGGTGTGAGGTGTCCCGGGGTCTGAAGCACTCACTGGCTGATAAATACACACATAAACACAAATATTCCATCCTGCTCACTGCCCCAGGTTGCCAACTGCCAGCGCTGGGGATGGATCAGCAAAAAATCAACAGCGTTGAGAGTGCTCTGTGCAATCTGCAGCTCCAGGGAGAGAAATGAACCCTTTACCAGCAGCTCAGGTTTTTCAATCAGCTCCCCTGAATGCTGCAGCTGACACACTCCAGCAGAGAACTTTCAGCTATTACCTGAAATATGGCACCTTGCAAATCACTTGTCTAAACTCCCTCCTTTTTTGATATCTCAGGCAATCTGGAGCTCCAGCAAATTAAGATTCTCTGCAACAAGCACTCTCTGACCCCCAGCCCCTTTGTATCTGTTTATCTCCAGCTTTTGCCTGTTTGTATGACAGCTGAGAAAAATGTGATTATCTCCGGGATTGCTGGAGTCTGGAATTGGGTGTCCAACATTTGATCTGTTTTCTCTGAACACCTTTTCAGTTCCAGCCTGATCTCCATCCTTGGATCCCACCCCAGAGAGGGGACAGGACACCTCCAGCCTCCTGCTCCCCTTGAGACGTCCCCACACACATTTGGGAGGTGAATTTTAGTCACCCGGGGTTTGAAAAGCCACAATTATAAAGAACTTGCTAATTTAAAAGCCCTTAAAAATAGAAACGCTCCCCCCCACATTCACATCCATATTGTTGAACAGGAAGAACCACTCATGTCCCAGTACATGAATCATTCATCACCCCCATGAGGTTATGGATGCTCTAAAAATGTGTTTGTGAGTACTGAAGTGGGGATAATAATAAATACTACAGCAATACTTCAGCCCACCATGTCCGGGCATGTGTAAAGCTCCTCATTTGCACTTTGATGGCAAAACTGTGAGAATTAGAATTAGAATAAAGAATGTTATTTTTTATTTCGCTAGCAAGGGAGTCAAAAAGTCAACATCAGGATTTCCATGTGAGTGGAGTCCTATATATTGGTTTATTTTCATTTGGAAAGCAGGTTGTGATCCATGCCTGGGGCCTGTGCTGTAAAACAGGAGGTTATTAAAGCATGACAGTCATTATTATAAAGCATCACCGTTATTATTATTATTGTTATTATTATTTATAAGCAGCACAGAAGGTACCAGTGAGATTCAGGTTCCTGGTTATCTTTCCTCTCTAGAAAACCAGACTGAAAGAGGAGCCTTTTCCTCAAATTTACTGAAATTTCCTCAAATAATTTCCTCATTTTTTTCCCTCAAATTCACAGTTGGAGGCAAAGCAGGATTTAGTATTTCCAAGGATAGCACTGAGGCAACTGCTGGGGACAGAGCTGCCAGGTCAGGGGGATCCCTGGCTCTGGATTTATTTCCAGACTGAAAAAAAGGGACTAAGAGTAAATTCCAGCACCTTTGGTCACACGCAGCTCCCATCCAGAGGGATTTACACCCATGGATAACCCCAGGGCTCCCTCCCTGCCTGCTGAGGGCTGCTGGGCATTGTTGTTCTGCCCCAGCTGGATCATTGGGAATGGGTCAATAATGCTGAAATTGCTGGGCAGGGATACAGCCAGGGCTGCCTGGAGCTCACACAGCCTGTGGCACCCGGGTTTTATAAAAAAAAAAAGCATTTGGAGGAGAAAGGACTCAGAAAATCTCAGTGGCTGCAGCACAGCCAGAGCTCAGGGGGCACAAACACCTCTGGAGCAGGATCAGAGGGAATTGGGCAGGTTTTCCTCTCCCTGTTGCCAAAGAAAGTGTGCACAGAGAGCAAATGTGGTGGGACGAGGCAGCACTTTTTAAATATCTTATTTTACTACCCCAGTGTTGGTTGTGGGGAGCAGAAATAGCCAGGGCTGGCTGAGAACTCCTCGGCCTGAACTGAAATATTCCCACTGAAAATCCAACCAGATGGATTCAGATGGAAAATTCAGATTTCCAGATGGAAAATCCATCCAGCACCTGCACAAAGTCTCTGCTTTTCTCAGGGCTTCTCCTCCTTTCCTCCTCCCACACCACAGAGTCAGTGATTCCTCACCTTGCTCAGCTGCAGGTTCAGGGGGCAGAGTTGCTGCCAGGGCTCCCTTCTGGCTCTGCCCCTTCGCCATCCCCTGCTCCCACGTGTGAAAAACAGAGTTTATTTCCTTGGTAAATTTTAAGAAATAGGTTTGATAATAAAAAAAAGACAATTAGGAAACAAATTAAGCAAAAGGAAGTATGGCTGGCTGGGTGACCTGGCATTCAGCTGAGTCTACAACTTGCCATTTCAGAGGCTTTTTAAAAATGCTCTTTTTATTGCATCAGTTTTGTTGAGTATTCAAAATTTTTTTACAAACTAGTTTTTATATTCTAGGAACTGTTTAGCATGGCTTCTTTTTGGGTTTGCATTTTTAGAGCACGTGTGTTTCCTGGTTGTGTTTTCATTATCACTTTTAGTTTGGGCCTTGGTTTATACTTTCTTCAGATGGTAGATGTTGATAGTTGGTATATTAATAGCAGGGGTTTTTTACATGTTCACTGGATGTTATTTTTACTAAATAGACAGTTTAAGCATACTATATCAATTGCAGGGTTTTTTTTACATGTTCACTGGATGTTATTTTGGCTAAACAGAGAATTTAAGCACACTATATTAATACAACATAACTTTCTAATGTAACACATATAGTATTTATTTTAACATTTGCAAAGAGCCAATTATATAAAAATTTATAACACACAGCAAGGCCCAGCCACCCTCCCTGCAGCCCAACCTGCATTTCCTGCCAGGGGTTTCACCAATGGAAGGAGAAACCCATGTGCAGTACCCTGTTCTGTGGGAGGATGTTTGTCTACATGTGATGTCTGGTGCTCAGCACTTGCCTTTGTCATCCTTTCCAAGAGCTATTTTTGTTTATCTCGAGGTTTATTTTGTTTCTCTCTCGGTGTGAAGGAAGAATCAATTAGGAAATCACAAGCCTAACAGAAAATGACAAGGAGGGATAATGATAATAACAAAGTCGAGATTCTTTGGGGCTATACTTTGCAATTTAATTTTTTACCATTGAATTTCTGATTCAGGAGGCCTCAGAATCACAACCATCAAGATTTAGCTTAAGAAATAATGTTTGTAGAGACAATAAACACACTTTACAAAAAAGAATGAAAAAACCCCCACCAACCAGGCAAAGCAATTACTAAAGAGAGAGTTCAATAACTTGCACATGTCCATCAGCTTTCAGCATTCCCATAAAAATATTATTCCAAGACATCTTTAACGTGTCAGGTGGGACAACACAGAGAGTGGATCTGACTCCTGATGCCACGGAAAAATCCCAAAGTCACAGGAGCAGCAGCAAGCCCTGATTCCAGAGCAAAGCACATCAGTGATTTCTGGGGGATTTTTTCCTGGACAGAACCACAGGCTCAGGCAGTGGCACCTGAGCATGGAAATGAGAATATTTATTTCAGGATGACCAAGACCAAGAGGCTTTTCTTGGACTTCTGTGCCTGTTTCACCTTCAGCAAGTTGGGCATCTCTCCCCAGATCGTGATTTTGGTCTCTGCACCCAGTGATTTTTATTGCTGATGAATTAAACAGTCCCAGGTTTAGTCCTGCCTGAACTTCCACAATAACCCGTGCCCAGCACCTTAATTAAAAACATTAGAGCTCCTTGTAACGCTTCATCTGAAAGAAAATCCCCTCCTTGCCAAGCAGGGGGAGAATATTCATGGCTTTCTGGAGCCCTGCTAATGACTTGGTGGATTAAAGGAAAATGGAAATCACATGGAATTCACTCTCCCGGTCACTGGATTTAGGAATTGGGTTCATAATGGATGGAGTGTGCACTTCCCAGCAGACTGGAAATGTTGCTGACTGTGTGAAAGTCAAATAAAATTCAGGAGAGCAGCAGCTGAGTGTGTGTGCAGTGATGCCAGGGCTGGGACAGAGCGAGAGAAATTCTTCAAATCAGCCAAAAATATGGAGCACTGGAGGTTCAGATTTCTTCCCTGGCTGGGGATTTGTCAGTGGTGCCCCCAACAAGTTTTGTGGAATACGGGAAGAAAATATTTGTCTCTCCAAGGGTTTTTTTTTTGGGCAGGATCAGCCCAAACCCATGAACTGAGCAAGGGATCCTCTGTTGGACACCTGGAAATTCCAATTTGTTCTTGGGCTGTGCTCCACACACGAGCTCCACACAGTTCTGCTGCAGCGCCTTAATGGGCGTGCCTGAATTTTAATGAAGGCTTAATGGGAGAAGTTCGGTGAAAACAGAAAAGCCTAAACCACTTTTGTAACGTTGCGGCTCAGGAGCAGGCAAAACAGCCACGATTTCACCTGGAAAATAGCCACGATTTGCCCTGGAAATAGCCATGATTTGCCCTGGAAATCGCCACGATTTGCCCTGGAAAATAGCCATGATTTCACCTGGAAAGTAGCCACGATTTCACCCCAAAATAGCCATGAATTAACCTGGAAAATACCCATGATGTGCCTTGAAAATAGTCACGATTTCACCTGGAAAAGAGGTGGTACCACACGTGATGGAAACAAAATCCTTCCACTACCAGAATTCACTAAACACGAGAGAATTTATGTTGTGTGGGACCCCTTTGCTCTTGGGAAGTTTGATTGACCCGGCAAACAACTCCAAAGCCCAGGCAGGGGAAAACATTCCCCCAAAACGCACAGGAAAAAACTCGCAGAGTGACCAGCTGAGCATCTTTCCTAGGGGAACTGAACACCGTGCCTGGGAGGAATAATTCTTTGAAGAACTGAGTTTTTGTGGCAAAAAAAAAAAGGATCAGCAAATAAGAGAATTTGTGGCTCTGTGGGTGGGGTGAGCTGAGCAGAGAGGGGGACACGATGATGCAGCAGCGTCAGGGTGGGCAGACAGAGCAGGGAGGAAGGAAAGATGTAAGAATTCAATAATTACCGATCTAAAAGGCAATAAACAGTTCTGGAAGGCTCTCAGGAAGGTCAGGCTAAGGAGGTCGGGCAAACACTGGCCATGGAGAGGCCCCGGGGCAGGGCAGGAGCCGCAGGGCTCTCCAGGAGAACAGATGCTGATCTCAAGAGCTGCTGGTGCAGCACAATTCCTGCATGGCTCGCTGCCCACAGCAGCTGGAAAAGGACAAATCCACAACCAGAGGTGCCTTCTCCTCCTCTCCTTTTCCCTGCAAAGATGGGAAAGTCAGGATGGAAGTCAGGGTTTGGATAGCTGAGCTGGTTTAGCCCGGGGATTAAATGATTAAGGATCATTAGGATTTGAAATTTGAGGAGAGCTGGATGGAGGAATACTCGAGCCTTCCCTCTGAGCTTGGAGCCTGGCTCTGCTCCTTGCCCACGAGGGACAGCACGATGATAATTCATTAAGTGTTTTCTCAGAGTTTTAAATGCAGGAAAGTGGCACTTGGAGCAAGGGGGGGGGGTCACATCAGGCTTGTGACATCCTTATCAGAGCAGACCTGAGTCATGGATGGTTTGGGGGAAAATCCCACAAATCTGAGGAAAAGAGGGGAAAAGGGAAAGGGGGAAAAAAAAGGCTCTCCTCTGGAACTCGCTGCTTTTGGCAAACATTTTTGCAAACAAGCTCAGGGGGAGGAGTGGAGAGAGCAGATGTTCAATGAGTGCTCAGTGACATAAGTGGAGGGCAAATATTTGACGGCTTCAATCTGAATTATTATTATTTACTTTTAATAAAGTATGGCTGAAGGACTCGAGAGCTACAGTATCCCTGTGCCAGGTGCTGCAGAAACGTGGGAAGCCTGGCTGGAGGGGAAGCAAAAAAGGGTTTATTCAGCCAAGGAATTAACACTACCTATTTCTGCAATTAAATTGTTTTACACTTCGAATGCCAAGTACCAAAATGTGAACATTCGACTGACAAAAACAAATAATGGGGAAAAAAAAATCCTTAAATATTTGCCACGTTTTTTCCAGCACTTAAAAGTAAATATTTTGTTCAAATTTCAGCCACTTCTGTACATAACTAAGGGGGGTGGGAAGAGATTCAACCTTTGCAGCTCCTCAGAAATCACACAATTGGCTGTGTGAGTGATTAAGTGTTATTTGCAGACATTGGTGGATGATCTCAAACACAGCACAGATTCTAAAGGAATACAGATCACCAGCATTCATGGAGCTGGGAATTTATTAGATTAGTCAGGGGCTCAGATCTCATCAGGGAGATTTGGCATTAGGATACAGATAAAGGAATTATGAGAAGGAAAAATAAAAGGGCTTTTGTAGAGAACAGGATGTTGGGTCTATAGTAATGCAATATTTAATAAGAACCAATATCTTCCAGGCTGAAGAGCTGCCTCTGACAGAGCCCATCCCTATGTGAGAGCACAGGGAAGGAATAAATCTTTCCCCTTTAGCCACTGAATACTGAGATGTGCCCAGTATTTCTGGTTGTGTGTCCAAAGCTGAAAGCACAGAGTCAGAAATGCTTTTTAAAAAGCCATTTCTGCCCATCCTCTCCACCCAGCTGAGAAGGGCTCAAGTGGGCTCTGTCTGGAGCAGCTCCAGCTTGAAAAATTCATCTGTGCCAAATGCAGCAGAGATCAGAGCTTGTCCTGCACCCACAGATTCCTAAAGAACAGGAGGAACCCGAGGCTCTGCCAGGCAGGAGCCAAACCCCTCCTGAATTCCAGGTGGGCAGGGGCACTGCTGGGCTTTTCTGGGAGGAGATTGTTGCTGGAGGGAGCTATTTATACCCCAAACTGGTTCTAAAATGATGATTATTCGTGGCAAAAACCCCAAACCAAGCAACACAAACCAATCCACTACAACCTCTCCTCATTGACATTCCTGCGTTTGGCTGTTGAACAGGTTGGGGTGAGAAAATGTTCAAACTGGAGGATTTCTGACAAAACCAGGTTTGGTGGCAAGCCTTGAATGAAGACAAGGCCTCAATCGCTGATTTTAAAGATTCCTTTAAAAGTTATCTGGAATATAACTTAAATATCTTAAAAGGAATCCGTTTTTTATTAGCAGAAGGACAAGTTAAAGGAATTACAAGAGCATTTCTCCCTCTCTAGGGAAGATAACACTGAGTTCTTCCCTGCCATGAGGACTTGCTAAGAAACCTGGAAGGATGAGATTTTCAGAGGCTCTGAAAGCAGCAGGCAGTGAATTCCCAGAGAAATTCAGCCTTAGGACAGAGGGTCCAGCCTGGTGTGTGCCCTGGGTGTCAGCAGGGAGGGCAGGAGCACAGCCCTGGGAAGGTTCTGCTCCATCACAGGGATGAAGGACAAACGCTCTGGGACAAAACTTCTTCCCTTCTCTTCCTGCAACACCAATTCAAACTCTGCCAAGAATTCCATAGGGAAAGAAGGATGAAGGAAAAACACCACAAGTGGAGAACTGATAAATCTGCCTTAAAACCAGGGCTCAGCCTCGAAATTCTGGAGCCACAAGGGGCTGGGATTGTCCTGCCCAGAGCCAGCAAACCCTCCCTGCATTCCAGAGGAGGAGCTGAGGCTCCTGAGGGTGAATCACAGCCTGGAATGGGAGCAGGGAGCTCTGAGTGAGGCGATGGTCGGGCAGGGAAGTGCTGGGAACAGAAAATCCCGCAGCATCAGCAGGAACAGCTCAGGAGGGTGACTCAGAGGCCGCCGTGGCAGCGGGGAGTTGTCATCCTCAGAGCCCTGCTCAGGGGAAAAACAGCTTTTCCTCTGGGACTAGGTGCTCAGGGGGCACGTGTGATCACTTCCTAGCCAAGAGGATCCAATGAGATGTTATGCAAAATAGATCTGATTAGATATTTATTAGATATTTATTCAAAATGTTCCTGAATCAGGAGTGAGCAATAGCTGCAATGAACCTTTGTTGAACACCTTTCTATCTGGGGTAGAAAAGGATCTGGGCTATGGGGAGCCAGGGGAAAGGCTGGAAGATTTTCCAGAGGTTTTTGGAAGGAGCTGATGGCAGAACTGTTGCTTTGATAGATATGAAGGCTGCAGGGTTGAAATTAGAATTCAGCCCCCTAAAAGCCCCAGCCTGGGCAAGATTTTTGTCTCGAGTTCTGCCCCTGTGGGTGCAGAGGTGGCCAAACCTCCTGCTCATGCTGGTTCCTGGAGACCAGAGAGGGGACATGGGAGCTGTGCCCAGCCCGTGCTCAGGTGTGATCACTGCCAGCCCCTCAGTCACGGCTGTCACCTCCCCTGTCACCTCCCTGCTGCATCTGTATTTGCATCAAGGACTCAGTGCCCGGGGGAGTCGCGTTTATTTAAAGCCCCCAGGGCTGTGTTGGGGGATTCTCCTGCAGGAGCCCAGCACAGGGATGGGGTTTGTCGGCAGCATCAGCAGCGTTTTCTCAGGTCAGGGCGGGATTTACAATATTTCCCTCATTCCCGGCCCTTCCTCCTCCTCCTCACTGCCTGCACTCACTGTCCCCGGAGCAAAAATGAGCAGGAAAAGGTTCTTGCTCAGTGCCAGCTGTTCCACACCTTCCCTGCTCTCCAGGGAGCCACGAGCAGGAATCCACAGCAATTCTGGGCTTGGCTGCAAAAAAGAATTCTATTCCTTTTTTACCATGACCATTTGAAGCAGAGGCTTCAAAGGAATGGCATGGAATGGAATGGAAGAAGAATAGAATAGAATAGAATAGAATAGAATAGAATAGAATAGAATAGAATAGAATAGAATAGAATAGAATAGAATAGAATAGAAGTCCCAGAGGCAGTGCCTGCTCTCTGTAGTAGTGAAACTACTCCAGAAGATGCTTTTTTCCCCCTCCACAAAACCCCTGAACAGGGAAACAAAGCCACAACACAAACAAAGCAGCTCCTCAAACACATTTTTCCCCTTCTCTTTCTCTTCCACCTCCTCTCTACTCCAAAGAAAATGATGTTATTTCCTCGGACTGGAATATCTTTGTTGCATTCTCGGGGGAGCCCAGCAAACATCTTGAGGACACACAGGATGTCAGTCTGACAGTTTCCTATGGCCCATCGGTTCCAGAATTCCAGAGGAAAGTGACAATATTCAGGGAGGGAGGCAGCGTTCTGTGCAAATTCCACTTAGACATTGATTTCTGTGCGAGGCCCTTGGAGAGGATCTGTCTGTGAGCAGCCTGATGGGCACCCCTGGGCAGCAGCAATTAGCAGGAAACATCAATCTGGCAACATCTGCAGGCAAAACACCTTGGGGACAGCAGGTGGAGGCTGTTCTGAGCCTTCTGTGGGACATCTCCCCTGGGGATGCTGTCCCTGGTGGCTTTGGCTGCTGTTTCCCTGCTGGGTGCACACTGAATTAGGCCCCAAAATTGTGTCTGGGGTGCAGAGGAAAGCTTGGACCCTGAAAGCTCACCCTGAACTCCACATTTCATCTTAAATGTGTCACACCCGAGGTAAAACCTTAGGGGGATTCCATGCAGAAGCAAAGGCTGGGTGGAGTTTTGGGCCCAAATCTTTACCAGGGACACGAGTGACAGTGCCTGACACTCCTCAGGATCAGCCCTGCCAGGATTTCAGCCCTGGGAGTGTTTGCAAGCAGAATAAAAACCAAGAGGAGAGTGACACCTTTGCTGTTTCTGGGAGAAAAAAGGTTTCAGATCCTGTCAGAGGGGGTTTGTTGGGTGGTGAACATCCCCCATTTACCAGGGAGATCTCTCTAGTGCTTGTGTGCCACAATTGTGATTAGACAAGAGAAACATGGGCACAGCAAGGAAACATTTTCAATTTGTTCTCTGGAAAAGAGCAGGGAGCTGAGAGCAGAGCAGGGCAAACCTCTGCCTCTGCACTCCATCCTTTCCTGTGAATTCCAGCAGCCTCTCCCTGTGAATTCCAGCAGCCTCTTTCCCTGGGAATTCCAACAGCCTTTTCCCTGTTGAATTCCAGCAGCCTTTTCCTTGGGAATTCCAACAGCCTTTTCTTTGGGAATTCCAGCAGCAGATCCTCTCCAGGTGCAGGAAAGCTGCTCCCAGCCGGGTTTTTCTGGAGCAGAGAGGGTGATGTGAGGGACAGGAGCAGCAGGGGTGGGCAGAGGGATGCAGCTGCTGCTGCTGCTGCATTGCTGCCATCAAACACGAGGCTGCAACCTTGTAGCCCTGTCCTGCCCTTGACCCTGTGTAAATCCATATCTGGATTAGCTCAGCCACCCTGGAAATCCGGGGGGACTCTGGGGGAGAATTAGAGTGGCTTTGCTGCCGGTAATTCACGGGGGAATTTGTGCCTTTTTGGACTCTTTCTCCCTCAAACCAAGACTCTGTTTTCCCTCTGTGCAGGAGCTCCACCAGGGCCAGAGCCAGGTGCTATTTGTGCCTTTTCCCTGTGTTCTCAATCCCTTCCCTCTCCCTTTTCCCCAGGAAAATGCAGGAAAACCCCTCCCTTTTCCAGCTGGCTCTTTAACTGCTTCTTTCTTCTCTGCTGAGGAACTGTCAGCACTAAAATCAAAATTGCTCCTCAAAGCAGGACTGAGAGACTCACAAAACACCTCAATGGCCACCAAAAATGCTTCCAAATTCTGCCAGTTCTGGGGCTGGGGAAAATAAGGTTGTTTTTAGGATAGGAAACTCAAACTTTCCAAAGTTGGGAATTAACAGAGTTGTCCATGTAATTGTAGTTTGTACCATGAGGATGTGTACAGGGTACAGCCTTTAATTGTATGATCACACAGTTTTAATTTCTGGGGTTTGATGTTTAAGTTTCCCTATTTCATGCGAAGCATTTGGAACTTTTCTTCTGTTTCATTTTCCCAAATTATTATTTTTTTTTTAAATAGAAACACCAACTCTTCACTTTTACAACATTCAAACATTACCTTTTAACTTTCCACATGGTGCATACAAAGACAAAAATAATCACTATGAAAATAGTTTTATTTCAAGACAAAAAAAATCTTGAGGGAGATAGAGAAGGAAATGAAAGGAAATTTTGATTACTTTACCCAGGGGTTTTTACACCCTTCATAAACCATCACTGAGTAAATTCCTGATGAATGGACACCAGAGATGAGCTATAAATGACTCCTCCAACTCCACCAGGGAGCTGGAACAGCCTGGAAAAGGCTGGAATTGCTGAGCCCACCTCCCTGCCTGTGGCTTTTCCTTCTTAAAGCCAATTTTATTTAAACCAGCCCAGGCCCGAGGGGCTGATCCTGCCCATCCCAAACCCTTCCATCCCTTTTACACCTCCAAGACATTTCTCCATGTCCCTGCCTTTTTTTTGTTGCCTTTTTTTTTTTTTTTTGTCCCACCCAGCATTTTCTGCATGGTTCTGCCTCCTCGAGATAGTTTTGCATTATGAAAGGGCAACAGGAGAAGAGAAAAAAACTGTTGCTGTATTTAGCATTGATTTTTCCCCTTCACTCTGAGTCACAGAAGCTAACATTTAATTAATTTCTGACACTTTGACAGCTCCTAAGAAGACATTTGTAGAGCTATCAAGTGCTGCTGATAGCACTGTCAGACAGACACTTTTTGAATTATCAGCTATTAAGGACCCATATGCAACAAATTTCCAAGGATTATTATCCAAATTGTTCTCTGAATGAGAAAAGCACACAAAAGCTCAGTGAAACATAAAGAAACCATTGTTCCCAGGTGAATTTGATATTTGCAAATGTTTTGCTATTTTGATCACTTTACGTGGTTTAATAAATCGAAGTCACTTTGTCTTTTATTAAGGGGAATTAAGTGGTCCTGGTTTGGGGTGTCTGAGAGCAAGGCCACATTCCCCAGTTTGGTCTTTATGGGAAAACAGCTTGGGAAACATGGAATGTTTGATCCCAGAGCAGGGAATGAGGCCACAGAAAAGTGGAATTATTTGTTTAGGTGGGAAAAGCTCAGTCAAAGGAGCAGCAGCACCAAAAAACCACAGTCCCAAGTGCCACATCCACAGGGTTTGAGCACCTCCAGGGGTGGGGACCCCACCACTGCCCTGGGCAGCCTGGGACAACCCTTAACGTGGATTTTTTTCCCAATAATATCCAACATAAACCTCCACTGGCACACCTTGAGGCCTCTGTGAAAGGCTCAGGAGGTCCCAGCCAGGGGTTGGCGTTTCCAGCTCCTCCTGCATCACTGGCTGGGTTGTGGAGAGGTCAGGGATGGTTTGTAAACTGAGGGGATTCTCAAATTCGAGCCCAAATTGCTTCTGCTGTGTGGAAATCCCTTCTCTGAGTGGGACAGAGGTGTGGTGAGGGAATATCCATCCCCACAGCCCTGCCCTGGCATCTCTGCTGTGAACCAAGAGCTGGGACATCCTCCCCACACAGCCAGGAAAAACCTTCCCCAAAAACATCCTGCAAGATTCGCTGCAAACATGGAATTGGCTTTTCATATCCTGACAGCCAGAGCTCCCCTCCCCACCCGACAGCCTCCTTCAGCTTTGTTTGTTCACCTCCCTCAGCACCGAGGAGCTTTTTGGTGTCTGAATTTCAATTTAATGGCAACGAACCTCTGTCTCAGCAGCCAAATTTCTTTAGGATATTGTGGCAGCACAGAGGGACAGAAAAAGTCCAAAAGCCACTCACGGGGGTAAAACAAACACCAAAGCTTCCCCAGGTTTTAGGGAACTCCACAGAAATCTCAGGATTTTTTATATTTTCTCTCTGGAGGAGTGCCCAGCACGTGGCCATTGGCCAGGGAATGGTGGGGGGAGTTGCTGTGGTGACCAGATTTTCCAAGGAGAAGAAGGAAAACCACGTTCCCAGTGCCAGGAGCTGCTGAGGGCTGTGTCCCCGCCATGTCCCCCTTCACTGTCACCTCACTGTGAAGGGGCAATGGCAGAGGCAGCCCTGACTGCAAAGCTGCTGCTGTCAAATTCCATCATTGTCACTATTCGAGTTTAAATTTATTTATTTCACTGCTGGAGGAAAAAAAAAAAAAGAGAAAAAGACAAAAGAAAAAAAAAATAAAAAGAATACAGCCCAAAGCCCTGTGTGAAGCACATGGAAAATAAACATAAAGTGGGTCATGGCACTTCTGCCCTGAACTGTGCACACCTCACAGGGAGCAAAAATCCCACACCTGATCCGGCTTTAACACAGAGCAATTCACCCAGAAATGAGGGGATGAGCTGGAAATAAAACTCAACTTCAGGAATCCCTGTCTGGACCAGTTCTGCCCCCCATTTCCAGTCCCAGTCCCAGTCCCAGTCCCAGTCCCATTCTCAGCCCAAAATTCCACCCAGGGCAGGGAGAGTCCAGGGAACCCCGCGAGCGCTGCGCACAAACCCGAAAAAAAACCCCTAAAAATTTCATTTTTATTTTCCATGCTGACCCAACCTCCAACCCCTCCGTGGCAGGGTGGGGCTGGCAGCTGGCACTTGTACCCCCATGGATCCCCTCAACCTCTCGTGGTACGACGGGGACAGGAACTGGAGCAGGGCCCTGAACGCGTCGGAGGCGGCGCAGAAGCCGCACTACAACTACTACGCCGTGCTGCTGGCCCTCCTCATCTTTGTCATCGTCTTTGGCAACGTCCTGGTGTGCATGGCAGTGTCCAGGTGAGCCATGAAAAACCCATAAGATCACCACTAAAGGCTCCCTAATTAGTTCAAGTTCAAAGTGGGATGGTTTGTTGTGATGTCGGGAGTCATCTCCTGAAGTCGTGCCCGCACCCTACAAGGCTCTTGGCCCTCTGTTTGTTTCCCAAAGTCTTACACACACAAAATGATTGTGCATTTGCATAATCCCAGCACCTCCCACTCCTGCTTTGTATTAAAATGAGGTTAAAATGAGGTTAAGATGAAGTTAAAATGAAGTTAAAATGACATTACAAGTTCTTCACGCCTGCACAATTCTCTGGAGTTGGGCCGGTCTCGAACTGGGTCTTGAAGGATGAAGTCAGGAAAGTCTTCATCACAATGACCTTTCTACTTTCTCACTGCTGGCAGGGCCTTCATGACCTTTTGGCATGATCCAATCCCTCCTGCTTCGTGGAGGAATTAATTAGTATTAATCCATTAATTAGTATTGAGTCCAGGTGCAGGTCATGGTCCCATTGGTTTCTATTTGTCTTTTTGATGGTCCATCTATTTAATTTCCTTCTATTAACACAACTTAAACCAAGCACACAACACCCAGCAATGCATCACCTAGCTCTAGCTTAACCACCTAATAACCATTAACTTATCTTCTGTTTTCCCTAGCTTCCATCTTAATCGATATAACCTGCTTCTAACCTCTTGGCTAAAATCCTAACTCTGTAAAATCCTGATTTACAGGGAGAGAGCCCTGCAGACCACCACCAACTACCTGATTGTCAGCCTGGCCGTGGCTGACCTGCTGGTGGCCACGCTCTGCATGCCCTGGGTGGTCTACCTGGAGGTAAGAGATCAGAATTGCTGGGTTAAGGACTGGCAGCCTGGAAATCAGCTCCTGCAAGGCCTCCTGAATTCCCCCAGAAGTGTTTTTCATGCCCTAAATACAGGTTTTCTCATTCCCTGAAGTGGAGGGTTTTTTCATTCCTGAAATTGCTTTTTTTTTTTTTTTTTCCCTGAAATTGTAGCTTTTTCATTCCCGAAATTGCTGGGTTTTTTCCAGTAGATGTGAGAGCAGATAGCTTGAAACCCCACTGCTGCTCAGAGGACTAAATGACAGCTCAATTGCACCAGAAATTCGGGGTCAAGAGGGAAAGGACCCCAACTTTGCATTCAAAACTCCACCATGGGTATCACACTGAAACCACATCAAATTAGTGGAGGTGGAAGGGACCCACAAGGATCGTTGAATCCAGCAATCAAAAAAAAAAATAGCAATCAAGGCCCTGTTTCTGAAGTGCTGCAGGAAGGCAATTGTGGAAGCAGGATGGGAATCCACAGTTTTTATGTCATAATATAAGGGAGAAAATCAGTTTTCACACCTCAGCCTTCAGCACAAAACCATCCTGAGGTTCCAGTTAATTTCCAGGCACTCATTTATGGAGGGGATGATAACACAGAGAGAGGAGAGCAGGGGAAGGAGCCAATGAGCCCTTTGAGTCCTGATGCAAACAAAACAAACCCATGGACATGACAGGGCCTGTGAGAGAGCACAGTGCTAATTATCACTGGAGTTAATGATTGCTTGCACGGCACTCAGAGCCCCGTGCCTCTGCTGAAGCTCATTAACATGGCCACAGGCTGGTGGGAGAGCAGGCACTGCCTCTGGGACTTCTATTCTATTCTATTCTATTCTATTCTATTCTATTCTATTCTATTCTATTCTATTCTATTCTATTCTATTCTATTCTATTCTATTCTATTCTATTCTATTCTATTCTATTCTATTCTATTCTGTTCTGTTCTATTCTATTCTGTTCTGTTCTGTTCTGTTCTGTTCTGTTCTATCCCATCCCATCCCTTTCTATTTCTATTTCTATTTCTATTTCTATTTCTATTTCTATTTCTATTTCTATTTCTATTTCTATTTCTATTTCTATTTCTATTTCTATTTCTATTTCTATTTCTATTCATTCCATTCCATCCCATTCCATCCCATTCCTTTTTTACCACAACCCATTTGAAGCCTCTGCTCCTTGTAAAAAAGGAATAGAATGGAATGGATTGGAATGCAATGGAATTCCATTGTTGGAATTCCAGCAATGGAGAGGATCCTGCTCCCTCAGGTCCAGCCAGAAGAATCTCTCAGACCCTTTTAATTTTTAAGGCAGGAGAATAAACCACAAATGATGCAAAATTCTCTCCCTTTTTCTGGCCTCACGTGCAGGGGTTGGTCAGGAGCCACAGCTGCCTTATCTACCAACTGGGACAATTTTCTCCAGGTCTGGTGTCACAAGCTTGTCCTAAAACTCAAAATCAAAATGAAACACTTAAAAAAAAAAAACCAAAAAAACCCCCAAAAAACACAACAAACCCGGCCTTGGTTCAAACAGATCTTTTACCCCCAAATTTTGGGGGTTTCTCCAACATAAATGAAAGCACCAAGAGAAAGAACTGCTGCAGTTCCCAAACCATGCCCTCAGGAAATTGGTTTTACAGAGGTTTGGATCTGGCTGGAAACCTTTGCCTTTGGGCAAATTCTCCTCCAAGTTCCTGATGTAACTGTCTCTTAAGTGCTTTTTTAATCACTGAGTATTCATCTGTCACTCAGGCTTCAATGCAGTCATTCTTCCTTCTTTATGCTGCCTATGGTTATGTATATCAGAGCAGAAATAACTGAAGAATAGATATCTTATTCATTCTATTTTCAAATGCAGCAGGGCTCTATTTTTGTTAGAGGGAAATATACTTTTTTTTCATCACATGTCAAACACAGCAGTCCGAATAATTGCTATTAAACTTAATTGGCAAAGTTCAGCTTCGACAGCAAGAGAAGTGAAGAGAAAAAAGGCCACTGGTGCTTGGAAGTGTTATCATTAGTTCTTTGTGTTTAGCACATCGTGTGGAGTGTTAAAGGCTTTTCACTCTGAATTAAACTCGTTTTGTTCACAAGAAAAAAAAATAGAAAAAAAGAGATAAAGGTGAGGAATGCCTACCCCGATTTTTTCAAGTAAGAAATGAAGGGAAGCTCCTGCTTGTCAGCTGCTGACCTTTGCTGGGTGTAATTGGAAAAATTGTCGGGGAAAAAGCTGTAAGTACAATTAGAGGTGCTTGGGAATGAAAACAAATGTATTTCCCTCCTCATTCTGCCTTGAAATGCTTCCGAGAGCTGTTAAAGCTCCTTTATCTTCCCTTCTGAGCTGGAGGAGCCTTGTGCTCCCTGATGTCACCGGAATGTGAGCCCGGGTGTGCTGCTGGGGTGGAATTGGGCAGGATGGACCCACAGCAGCCCCGGGGAACAGCCTGGAAGGGGCAGAGCTCAGCCTTTGAACCAGCACAGCCCCAACCACCCACCAGCCTCTCCAGCTTCCTGCCAAACTCTCCTTTTGTGCCCCATCAGCAGCCCAGCCCCAGGGATTGCTCTCCAGCCCCAGGAATTGCTCTCCATCCCCAAGGGATTGCTTTCCAGTTCCAGCAATTGCTCTCCAGCACCAGGAATTCTTTCCAGCCCCAGCGACTCCTCACCAGCCCCAGGGATTCCTCATCAGCCCTGGAAATTGCTCTCCAGCCCCAAGGAATTGCTCACCAGCCCCAGGAATTGCTCCCCAGCCCCAGGAATTCTTTCCAGCCCCAGGGATTGCTCACCAGTTCCAGGGAATTCCTCACCAGCCCCAGGAATTGCTCACCAGCCCCAGGAATTGCTCACCAGCCCCAGGAATTGTTCACCAGCCCCAGGAATTGCTCTTCAGCCCCAGGGAAATCCTCCCCAGTCCCAGGGATTGCCCACCAGCCCCAGGAATTCCTCTCCAGCACCAGAATTGCTCACCAGCCCCAGGAATTGCTCTCCATCCCCAAGGGATTCCTCTCCAGTCCCAGCAACTGCTCTCCAGTCCCAGGGAGTTGTTCACCAGCCCCAGGAATTCCTTACCATTCCAAGGAATTCCTCACCAGCCCCAGGGAATTGCTCTCCATCCCCAGGGAATTCCTCAGCAGCCCCAGAATTCCACACCAGCCCTGTTCTCTCTCTGCAGGTGGTTGGGGAGTGGCGGTTCAGCCGCATCCACTGCGACATCTTTGTCACCCTGGATGTCATGATGTGCACTGCCAGCATCCTCAACCTCTGTGCCATCAGCATTGACAGGTGAGGGCTCTGTGCCACCAGCCTGTGCCAGAGCCAGGGTGGCAGGTCCCAGCCACCTCTGTGGGGTCACATTTCACCTGGGACTCAGAGGCTTGGAAAAGGTGGGAGTTCATTGAAGAGCAACTAAAGGATCTCCATGAGCTCTGGGCAGGGAATTCTGTCAGGAGGCACAGAAACACTGGTGCTGGGAGTGCAGATGGAATTGTCTCTGTGTTCCCACCAGTCTGGCCCTTCTGTTTGCATTCTGGGATGGTGCAGCAGGCCTTAGTGGGGAGGGGTGGGAGGAGAAGGGAAATATAGGCTGGATATTAGGAAGAAGTTTTTCATGGAAAGAGTGATTAAGTACTAGAATGGTCTGCCCAGAAAGGTGGTGGAGTCACCTGCTGGAGTGACATCCAGGAGTCTTTCCTGGATGTGTTTAAAAAAAGACTGGATGTGGCACTCGGCACCAGGGTTTAGTTGATGTGTTGAGGCTGGGTTGGACTTGATGATCTTGGAGGTCACTTCCAACCTGGTGATTCTGTGAATTCTATGACTCTGTGATTCTGTGAGAATGCTGTGCTGAGCTGACCCAGCCTCAGCCCTCCTGGTGTGGCTGCAGCCACCTTGGGACACCTGAAACATGCCTTTCCTGGGCAGTGTCAGCCTGGCAGGTGACAGCAGGGCTGTGTGTGTGTCCCCTGTGCAGGTACACAGCCGTGGCCATGCCCATGCTCTGTCTGGGCAGTGTCAGCCTGGCAGGGTGGCACCAGGGCTGTGTCTGTGTCCCCTGCAGGGTGACAGCAGGGCTGTGTGTGTGTCCCCTGTGCAGGTACACAGCCGTGGCCATGCCCATGCTCTACAACACCCGCTACAGCTCCAAGCGCAGGGTCACCGTGATGATCGCCGTGGTCTGGGTGCTCTCCTTTGCCATCTCCTGCCCGCTGCTCTTCGGCCTCAACAACACAGGTGAGGGCTCTGCCAGCTGCAGATGGCTGCTGGTGTTGTTCTGGGTGACCAGAAAGCCATGAATAAATGTGGGATCAGGTTTGAGGTGTATTTGAAGTGTTTTCTCCCATTGCCACCCCTCACTATTTGCACGCTGATTCTGGGTCTGGTTCACCTCCAGCTGATGCAGAGCAGGTTTCGCACTCACCACAACTGAGGTGATGTAGAAGTTTACACAACACCAACCTGTGCTACCTTAACATTTGTCCACTATAAATTCAAAATCCTTCTTCTATTAAAACACAGAAAAAGGAAAGCCGCGGGACAAAACCTGCCCTGAGGCAGGAGAGAAAAGGACTGGCAGTTCGGGCAGCAGTTTCCTGGGAATGTTGGGTTGGATGTGACCAGCAGTCACGGCTGCAAGGCAAGGAGCAATCAGGAATTTTGGGGTGATACAGCCCCGAGGGGAGCAGGCAGGGACAGCAGCAGGGACAACAACCCTGATATGTCAAGTTCAGGGTGACCCGAAGGACGAGACAGACGCAGCAGGTCAAGGGAAAGCTTCTCTTTTTCTTTTTTCAATTATCTGACTCCAATACTTTTATACATTTGTACAGAGGTCAAGAGATTGGCTACACAGGTTGCCACCTCTTTCACCTGGATGGTGAACATCACCATCCATCACATTTCTCCTCCCAGAGGAGAAAAATGTAAACAATAGATAAATGCTAAATATATACATTGTTTTCTTGAAGCTGCGTGAGAACAGCACTGCAAGATTTCAAACACTTGCAAGCAAGAAAACTGTGAGGGCCAACACCCTGAAAAGTTTTTCTCTTCCAGATGAGAAGGAGTGCATCATTGGCAACCCGGCCTTCGTGGTGTACTCCTCCATCGTGTCCTTCTACGTGCCCTTCATGGTGACCCTGCTGGTGTACGTGCAGATCTACATCGTGCTGCGGCGCCGCAGGAAGCGCGTCAGCACCAAGCGCAGCAGCCACGTGCTGGACTCGGACACTCAGGCCCCCCTGAAGGTACCCAGAGCTCTCCAGCCTCCCCCCTGCCCCAAACCTCCTGCCCCAAACCTCCCTGCCTGGGCAGCGGATCCCCAAGGTGGGTGCTGTGCTCACTTTGGAGTCCCAGTGGCACATGCTGGGGTCCCAGCTCGCCGGCTGGGGCTGCTCAGGATCTCAGGGGTGTTACAGCAGCAGAGCTGCACCAGGAGCTGCTGCAGCAGCCCAGAGCAGTGCCTTGGGCTGGCCTGGGGCACCCAGGAATGGCTACGCCGTTGTCTGAGCCAGTCCTGCAGAGTGACAGAATCAAGGAATGGTTTGGGGACATTAAAGCCCATTTAGGGACACCTTCCACCATCTCTCCTGGCTCCAAGCCCCATCCAGCCTGACCTTGGACACCTCCAGGGATGGGGCAGCCACACCTTCTCTGTGCCAGGGCCTCTCCACCCCTCACAGGGAAGGATTTCCTGCCAATATCCAGTTTAAACCCACCCTCCTTCAGCTTAAGGCCATTCCCTGGTGCCCAAGCCCCTCTCCAGCTCTGCTGCAGGAGCTGTAGGGTGTCCCCAGAGCTCACTGGGGATGAATGTGGTGCTCAGCTCCTCCCTGGCAAGGACAGCTCTGCAGGGATCAGCCTCTCCCAGCCGGAGCTGCGTGTGAGGGAGCCCAGCTGGGCGGGCTGGGTGTGAAAGCACTTGTCAAAACACAGCTCTGGCAGCACACACAGCACAGCCAGGGGGATGTGCAGGCCCAGAGGCTCCAGCTCCACACTGTGCTGCCTGGAAAGGAGGCAGGGACACACAGACACCAGCACAGCTCCGTGGCCTCCCTCCTCTGGAGAACAGCACAGGGGGGCAGCAGCCCCCAGCCCTGCTCCTCCACGGCAGGTTTCCATCCACTTTTCCATCCTGCTCCCGGCACCTCAGCCACGCTGAGGAATTCCTGATTGATTCCTTTGTATTCCCACGTGCCTCCCTCTTACCAGCTTCCCTTCCCAACCCCTCTGTGCCTGTGTAACCTCTGAGCTGGTGCTTGCCCCTTAGGACAAATGCACTCATCCAGAAGACGTCAAGCTCTGCACAGTTATTGTGAAGTCCAATGGGAGCTTCCAAGTTAATAAGCGCAAAGTGGTGAGTGTTAAAGAGAAGTGGGAGCTTTCCAGAGCCTTCAGCCTTCCCCTTCTCCCTCAGGACACGAGGTTAATTTATGTAGGGTGGGAGAAAAATAAACCTAAGAGGAAAGGTTGCCATTCAGTCTCAAAATTTAAATAGTCTTCCCATTCCTTGGAGTGAAGCAGGGGGTTTAAGCTCAGAGAGCTCAAAAGCCCAGATTAAGCTCACCTAAAGATCAGCTCTAAAAGCCACGGCATTTGAACATTTTTTTTGTGCCTTTGATTTCCTCCTCCTCCTCTCTGTTATTTAAATCTTGGACTGCACTGGCTTTGCTGGGTTTTGCTTTCGTTGATTCCACTTTTTTTTTTATTTGCATTCCAAAAACCTGAATAAAATCTGTGGAGAGTGGAGACAGTGTCTCCCCCATTTCTGAGCCTCTTTGTGCCAAAAAGGAGAATCCTCCAGCGCAGCTCTGTCAATCCCATCTGCCCAAAATATCCAAACACACCACAGCCCTTTTCTCCAGGCAGCAGGCAGGGAGGGAGAAGAGGGATTGACTGTCCTCCAACATCATCCAGCTTCACTCTGTAAGGAATGTTCGTTGCTCCTCTCTGTGTATTTACCTGTCATTATGTTGTGGACATTTGATTCTTGTCCAGGAGGCAGAGAGTCACATAGAAGAGATGGAAATGGAGATGGTGTCCAGTACCAGTCCCCCTGAGAAAACGGCCCTCAAACCCACAGCACCAAGTAACCACCAGTTGATTGTGCCAGTTGCTTCTAATCGGGGCAACAACTCTACCCTGCAGGCACCCCTGAGCAGCCCCGGGAAGGTGGAGAAGAATGGCCATGCCAAAGAATCCCACCACACAGCCAGGGTCTTCGAGATCCACTCCCTGCCCAACGGCAAGACGAGGAACTTGCTCAAGGCCGTCATCAGGAGGAAACTGTCCCAGCAGAAGGAGAAGAAAGCCACGCAGATGCTGGCCATTGTGCTTGGTGAGAGCGTGCCCTGCCTGCCCTGGGCTCCCTGCACAAATCCCAGTCCCAACCCCCCTCAGAATTCATTTCCCTTCATAGATTAGGCAGGCAAAGAGCTGCCCACGAGAGGGTCCCTCCTCCCCAGCCACACACAGCTGGCAGTGCTGCACTAAATGTGCCCAGAGCTGCACCTCTCGGGGGCATCTGAGCTCCCAAAATGGGGCAAGAGCTCATGGGGCTTTCTGGAACAGGAGGCAGCAGAGCTCAGCTGAGCTGGCCCATCTCCTGCTGTGGTTGGGCTCATGACATGAGCAGAGGGGTTCTTCAGTGCCAGGGTAGGACACAGAGCAGGACACTGAGCACCCAAACACAGAGCAGGACACTGAACATGGAAACACAGAGCATGGAAACACAGAGCAGGACACTGAACATGGAAACACAGAGCAGGACACTGAACATGGAAACACAGAGCATGGAAACACAGAGCAGGGCACTGAACACCCAAACACAGAGCAGGACACTGAACATGGAAACACAGAGCATGGAAACACAGAGCAGGGCACTGAACACCCAAACACAGAGCAGGGCACTGAGCATGGAAACACAGATCATGGAAAGACAGAGCAGGGCACTGAGCATGGAAACACAGAGCATGGAAAGACAGAGCAGGGCACTGAGCACCCAAACACAGAGCTCACTCCTCTGAGATATACATCCCCCTTCTACCAAAGAGAGCCTCATAGTTCTCCCAGCTTGAGAATACGCCCAGCTTTCAGCAATCAAAACCCTCCTCTCTCCTTTTTCCCCCCTCCAGGTGTTTTCATCATCTGCTGGCTCCCCTTCTTCATCACTCACATCCTGAACATGCACTGCGACTGCAACATCCCCCCGGCCATGTACAGTGCCTTCACGTGGCTGGGCTATGTCAACAGTGCTGTCAACCCCATTATCTACACCACCTTCAACATCGAGTTTCGCAAGGCTTTCATGAAGATCCTCCACTGCTAAGAGCCACAAACAGCACATTTTTTTTTTAGGGATGGAGGGGGAAGAGGAGGCAGCGCCATCCATGCACAGCGGGGACGGGGCTGCAGCTCTTGAGCCGGGCACCCACGCTCCTGGTGGGGATGGAGAGGGGTGGGAGGGTGTCTCACCCCACTGGGTGAGCCCTGCACCAGCCCCGAGGGCGCTTTTCAGAGCCACCCTGATGCTGTGTTGGAGGATGGAGGCGCCCTGGCCGGGTCCTCGCCCGCGGCCACCCGGCGTGGACACAGGGTGGCCCCGGGGCCACCAGGAGGTAGCGCTGGCACAACTCTCACCAAAGACAAGGCCACCTCTCCCCGCTTGGCAGCGCAGCCAGACGGGGCCTCTGGGAGCTCCCTGCAATAGCTTTGCCTTCACCTCCAGCTGACTCACCCGCCGTTGAACTGCTGAAGCCTTCGGAAATTCAATAAAATCCGACCCAAAAATAAACTTCCAGAGGTCCCCAGGAGGGTGGAGAAGGTTCTGCCACCCCCAAACCCTGCAGCAGTGTGAGCCTATGAGCCATGGGTGGAAGGGAGGAGGGGGCATCACTCTCACATCAAACCATCGGGGTAAATAGGAATAAACAGGATGGATTTTGGAGCCCAAGCCAAAAAAAGAAAAAAAAAAAAAAAAAAAGCGATGGAGAGGGAAACTCAAGGAGTGCAACCTTGTCTTGCATGGTGTACATCCAACAGGAGCCCCTCATCTCCCAGCAGGATTTCTGCCCACCAGCAGCTCATCTCCAGGCTCTGCCCAGGGTGACAGCAGGGGAGGGGTGGCAGCGTGGTGAATGTACAGACACCAGGACACCGTGCCAGGGGAACACCCACAGCCCCAGGGGCACCCTGAGCACGTCAGCCAGGCCAGGGCTGGCTCTTCTCACCTAAACCAGGGGCCCCAAGGAGCACCTCGGGTCTGATTTGCCTCTGTCTCTCCCCAGAGAGTGCAGAATAACATTGTGCCTAATTTAAATCAACAGTCAAGGAGATAAAACTGTGCATTTTGGAAAAAGCCAGAATAAAAACCCAAGCAAGCCCCTACTTGGACCAGCTCCTGCATCTCAGCTGGACTCTGGAAAAGTCTGGATGTTCCCAGCATCCCTTTACTCTCTGCTATCTCTTTTCCCATGGATTCCAGGAACTGGAATCCCACAGGAGCATCATTTCACCACGCTGAACCCGGCACTGCCAAACCCACGCTGTACCTGCTGCTTGTGCTCGGTTCACATGATGTTCTGCAATATCTCTGTAAATAAAACACAGCAAGGTGAATAAAACAACGTGGAAATAGGGTCTGGCTAGAGATTCCTGCAGGATGTGGAGCAGCAGAGGGTTGCAATAGCCATAAGCAGGGGCAGACTCCCAGGGGGCAGTTTCCTGCTGTTTCCTAAAGGAGTAAAAAACACAATTGGGAGAGCAATAGAAATCCCTCTTTTCTCTATGCACTTTGTGGAATATTCACTCAGTTTCTGCTTCAGATGAGGTGAAGACCTGCTAAGGTTCTCTTTAATTCCCTGGATTTCCTGTATTGCTACCAGAGCACTTTCCTGTGCTGGTAGGATGTGTTCCAGCTCTGCTTCAGGAAGAGATTACTCCCAGCAGCTCTAACACATAATCTCAGCTGTTTGCTGAGATTGTAGCAGCATTCCCACCATAATCCACAGGTTTCTGTTCTAAATCTGCCATTCCTGGAACAGGCTGGAATCCAGGGGCTTTGATACTCAGCCCACAGCCTTGTGTAACATTTGAACCTGGCTCTTCACAGCTAAAAACTGCACAATTGGGAACGCCAACTCGAGACATCTCAGGCACACATGAGCTGTTCTCTCTTCCCCACAGTTTTAACCAAACAAATTCACACAGTGATGGGAATCAACCCAGACTTGTACCCCAATATTCACAGAATGATGCAAAGTTCAGGAGGTTTTTGGGCAGAAAAACAGCAACAAGCTATTGGTCCATTTTTTAATGTATTTACAAGAAAGATCCGTTTGACTTGGGGAGGAGCTGAACAAAAATAGCAAATATTACATATATAGACAAAAAAGCTTTAAAGCCTTTGGAAGTTGTCATAGGTGATGTTTCCCCTGTACTAAAGCCTGCTGTGAGCCCTCAGGATGAGTGGAATGATAATAATAATATCCCTCAGGATAATGTGGATAATTTCTTAACTTTGTGCCATAATTTCACTTTGTGTCCAAGGAAAATCCTCATCTCCAGTGTTGTGTACCTTGCTCCCTAATTTTTTTTTCCTGAATCTAGAGGCAGAACCTTATAGCTCAACCCACCTGAAGCACTACCTGAAAAAACTCTACCAAAATGCCATGGAGGGAAAAAAAGCTGCTGGAAAAGGCCTTTATCCTTCATGTGCACCAAAAGCCCCCAGGGGTGATTTCTCCAATATTCGCCGTGAGGAATTACCTGCAGCCCATCCTTCATCCCCAGGACATTTCCAGCTGCTCCTTCCAAACCCTCCAGGCTGGATTGTGGGAATGTGGATCTCCTCAGTGCCCTGGAGAAGGTGGCAGTGCCAGCTCTGGCCACCTCTTGCAGCAGGTTTTCCTCCCCCAATAAAACTCCTGCACTTGCAGACAACAAACCAAGCACTTTGAAACCCGGAGCTGAGCCTTCCCCTTTTGGAGACAGCACCAGAATCATCCTCACCTCTGGCTTTCCAAGGAATAAAGCAATGCCAGGAGCAGGGGCAGTGTGTGCTGGGGGGGAAGGAGTTTGTAAGAGCTCCTCAGAGCCCAGCAGAGTCAGCTGCATCCTCTGGGGCCTCTGCACAGGTCAAATCCTCACTGCTCCTTCCACTCTGGAAATAAAAACCACCTCTGCCTCCCCAGAGACTTCTGCTGGCAGGACATGCTGGCCATGGGAAAGGTCCTGAGCTGGTTTTAAGAAACACCTAAAGGAGAAGATTTCATTTCTTTGTTCCTGGAGAACTTCAGAGCCTTGCTCTAGCCCCTCTTTTGTGATTCATGATTTATAACTGAAGCTTTAGTTCTGCTTTTTGAGTCTTCCTGCTCCTGCTTTCCCTCCCTGTGACTCCCAGCTTGCTGCAGCCCTGGGTGGGGCTCTCTGCACCCCCAAACAGGTTTGAATTAAAAGCCAGTGAATTCTGCCTGCACTGTATTTGCTGCTTGCCTGCTTGCTCCCAACTCCACAGAACTGTTTATCTTCCTGGCTGAAGAGTCAATTAACTCCAGTAGGTCCAACCAGCTTATCCAATCCTGCTGAAATTAAAAACAACAACAACAACAACAAAAGATGAAAAGGAAAACAGGAAAAATAAAGCCACTACCTCTTGTGGTGAAAATCTCCAGTGCAAACACGACTCCCCGGGGAGTCAGGAATGTATAAAATGCCCATCACAGGTACATGTGACACCAACCAATGTCTTCATGCAGCACTGTAATTAAATAGAGACTTGCACAAGCCACCCTGATGTCGATCTGATTGTTCTGTTCTGTGTTACACTCAGAGCTCAAACACGCAGAGGAGAATCTGCCTTCACGTGAGATTTGGCTTTTTTCTGACTTGTTTTTAGGCCATTTTCCTTTTTACCCCCTTACCCCAGCCTACCCCTGAGAATTCTGGTGTTTGTCCTGCCTGCAGCCACGAGAATCAGACACAGGAAAGGAAAGGTGCAGAAAGGCACAGAGAGAAAGGAAATGGTCTGAGATTCCTCCCCCAGACAGAAGTGGGCTGGGGAGGATGGGAGGGGTGGAAGGCAGAGGTGCCCAGCTGAATTTATGCAGGAGAACATAATTATTTTATTTTGGAATATTTCAACTTATGTTGCACTGTCTTCTCAAGCTACACACTCAGCTTTGGTGTTTCTGCAGGTGGGCCCTCAGCCAGGCTTGATCAGCACTTTTTAAATAAAGATTATTTTCTTTATATAAAAGAAGAAGAAAAAAAGAATAAAAAAGAAAATCCTTCCCACTGCCAGGAAAGAAAGAGCTGTCTGTCCATCTCCAAGAACTAACAAACTAAAATTTCAGTTTAATGGCATTTCAGATCCAAAGGTCTACTCAGTTTTGAGCCAACACAGAATAATCCCTGCCCCAAAGCCCTCAGTTTGTGCAGAAACCAGAATCTCCAGAGCTGCTGAGTTCAACTGAGGCTGAATTCTCCTTGTTGGATGATTCACCACAGTGCCACCACGGCTGAGGGAAAATGAGGAGCTCCAGTGCCCCCTCCCCTCCCAAACACACCAGAATAAATGATATTTTCACATCAAACAGCACACACCAGGTTGTTTCCAGCCTGTTTGGGCTGAGCCTGGTGGGATCAAAGGCAGCTACTCTGAGGCTCACCCTTACAGCCAAATTTTATTTCTAAGCCTGTGGAGGAAAGCCATTCACAGCACCCAAAAGAGATAAAAAGAATGATCTGCCCATCTCCTGGGGCAGCTGAGTGAGTCCTGCTGCTCCAGGTGAGCCCTGACACATCCATGGGTGTGCTTTGTTCAGGGAGAAAAAAAAAGATAAAACCAGTTACTCTTGTTAAATTAACTCCCTGTCTTTAATCAAAGCTTCTTTTAATAATTCCAACTGCTCCCCCAAGTCTTTCTGATGATCCCAGCCTGTCTGCTTCATAAAGAGCTTTTGACTCACAAATAACAACTTTCCTCACCAAAGAGAGAGTGATCACGGGTGGACCGAACATAATTAAGGCGTCATGAATAATTAACAGACCTAGAAATGCCTTTAAAGAGACTTAAGGAGCGAAGCAAAACCCTCTTAAAAAGGAGAGGAAAACATTCTGCCTCACCAGGCTGCCACGCTGGGCCCGGGGAAAAAGGAGTGGGCTGATGAGAGCCAGTGAGAACATTTATCCAGGGCAGCTCTGCCTCCCTGCTGCCATCCTGCCTGGCAGGCAATCAACTGCAGCCCTGAGCAGCCTCTCAGGGGCACAGCACCCCCTGATCATCCTGCCAGGGCACAGCACCCCCAAATTATCCCTGCCAGGGCACAGCACCCCCAGCTCATCCTGCCAGGGCACAGCACCCCCAGCCCTGATCATCCTGCCAGGGCACAGCACCCCCAGCTCATCCTGCCAGGGCACAGCACTCCCAGCCCTGATCATCCTGCCAGGGCACAGCACCCCCAGCTCAGCCCTGCCAGGGCACAGCACCCCCAGATCATCCTGCCAGGCTGGGGAGGGAAGGGAACAGCACAGGATTGTTCCTGCCCTCCGTGAAAAGCAATTTTTTCCCTTGGTTTGAAGCGAGCCCCTGCCTGCCAGGGGAGCTGGTGGCTCACAGCAGGGGCTGCACATCAGCAGAGCAGCCACGGGGAGCTGAGGACAGGGGGCTCTGCAGGGCATGGGGCTCAGCTGCTGTCACGGCACTGGGGAGGCTCCTGAGCACGGAGCAGAGGGGGTTAATCATCCCCCAGAGCTCCTGGCTGGGAGGGGACAGAGTCACCAGCACGGCAGGAGCTGTGTCCCCTGCCTGTGGCAGGATTTGGGGGCTGAGGTGCCCCTGGATTGCTGACTCTGCAGGGACAGGCTGCTGTCCCACCCCAGCAGCCTTCATCCCCTCCCCTCCATCACCCCACACCCCACTGCAGAGAATTCCCTGCCCAGAGCAGCCCTGAGCCCCTCTGGGGCACTGCCACAGCCCAGCTGGTGCTGGGGACAGGAGCTGCCTCACCTGGAGCCTGGGAGCCTTGGGATGGGGAATTTCTGAAGGATATTGAAGGTGGCCAATTCCTGACCACAGGAATTGCTGTTCCAAACAAAAACAGGGACAGGGAGAGGGAGAGGGACAGGGAGAGGGAGAGGGACAGGGACAGGGACAGGGAGCCACATCAGCCTCTGCCCTGACCTCAGGACAGCAGCACAGGGCAGCCAGGCACTTCCCAGATCCTTCTTGGCTGATATTGTGGGGTTTTAATGCTGCAAACAGGGAAAAAAAAAAAATCAGCAGCATTCAAGTGTCCTCATGGCTGTTTCTGCTTCCTGTATCCAGCTGCCCCACAAACCTTTCTGAACTGTGTGCGGGGAGGATGGAAAGGGCTGCAAACATCACCTGGGAGAAAACCAGGTCATAACCTGAGCCCTCCTCACTGCATCAAACGTTTGGTAACAACCATCATTAATATTTATTTAATAGTGCAGCCACAACGCTGATTTTTTTATTCAGGCCGTGTGAAAAAAAGCAAGAAAAGCCCAAACTGACATCAGGCAGAAATGTAATCTCATCTCCAAGTGCTGAGAGCAACACAGAGAATCTCTGAGCAGCTCCTGAGTGTGAGTTCAGAGAGCTCTGTCAAATCACCAGCTGGAAAATGTACAAAGCTTCAGAGGGAAACCCAGGAGCTGCAAATCTGATTGAACAAGACAGGTTATGAGCTGGGAGCTCGTCCGTGTGAAGAAATGGGCAGTCAGTGCCAGTCTAAACAAATATGTACATCTCCCTGTGAACACCTCCCTCCCCCTGGGACAGCTCCCGTCAGAAACAAAAGTGACTTTGATCTGGCACAATTCTTCCAGTTTGCTGGGGGGAAAAAAAACCAAAAACACAAACCCTGCAAGATGGCCAAGCAGCTGCTGTGGGTCCTGCAGGGGGGCTTGGCATGGAGGGGTTGAGCTCTGGGGTGGCAGGATTTGGGGTGATGGGCTCTGGGGTGGCAGGGTTTGGGGTGATGAGCTCTGGGGTGGCAGGAATGGAGGTGATGAGCTCTGGGGTGGCAGGATTTGGGGTGATGAGCTCTGGGGTGGCAGGAATGGGGGTGATGAGCTCTGGGTTGGCAGGATTTGGGGTGATGAGCTCTGGGGTGGCAGGAATGGGGGTGATGAGCTCTGGGGAGCAGGGTGAGCCCACCTGGATCAATCCCCAGCATGAGACCATCCCACAGCACGAAGCTGTGATGATTCCATGACTTTAATAAAGAGCTGAGCTCCTGCCTCTGCCTCCCTCTGGGCCGTGGGCTGTGTTCCCTGCTGGGAATCACTGGGGGGATGATGCACAGGGTGAGGTTTGACCCAGAACTGAGCTGGGGATGAGGAACCCCACCCCACTGAGGGGAGGCTGAGAGCAGAGACAGTAACAAATTGTTGCCTGGTGTAAAGCTTTTTACCCTTGTGCTGTAAGGATATGTTGTGCCTAACTAAAGCTGTTAGACAGAATTATAGTAGAAAAACTGGGCAGCTCAAAAAAAAACCCCCTGTTCTTAATTGTGCTGTGGAGTGTCTTTTGCCCAAAACAACATTCACCCACCTTGCCTTTGCCCCTGCTGCTATGTGCATTATCATTATTATCATTACATATTTGGTGCCTGGCTGGGAAGGAGGCAGCAAAGGTAAAGAAACAAGGAGGGTTTTCCTGTGCCACAACCTGGTGCTGGAGATATTTTGTCTTGGCTGTTACAGGGAGGAGCAAAACCAGGGGAAATGTTGGTGCTGGGTGTCCCTGAGCACCCAGCTGGGACTCCCAAGTACCACTGCAGGGGCAGGGGCTCAGCTCCTGCAGCCTGAGTGCCAAAATCACACTGAATTAACCTCGGGGATGTAGATTTGTGGCTGAATTACCCTGGCTGGCCACAGTAATTGACTTTGTGCCTGTTCCCAGCTGGTGGCACATGCTCCAGGTCATGTTTACATTGAAATGCCCACCTGGAGCTTGCAGGGAGGGCAGAGGGTGCAGGCAGGGATGTGCTGGGGCTCAGGTAACCTGCTTAGCTCTGCCTTTGTGTCTGACCCCCCTGAGCAAAGGGAATATTCGGCTCCCTGGCAGTTCCAGGGTGGCTGGGAAGGAACAAGTCTGATTGCCTTTGTGATAAACAAGCCCTAAATCACTTCAAAGCTGAGGCCAGAATCACTGGGGAAGATTACAGACTGTGAAATAGTAGGGGCTGGAACGTGATTCAGAGATAGCAGGGAAAATCACAGTAAATTCTACCTCCTTCTTAATTAAAAAAAATAAAGCAAAAAGGAAGTGTTCCATGAGAAGACTGACTGGGCTGCTCCTCTTCACCCAGCCAGGCTGGCAGAGCTGGGAACAGGCATTGAAACCCCAAAGCCTTGGGGGAAAGGCTCTGTCCCCCTGTGGGTGAATCCCACACATGCCTGTGCTGCAGGGGAAGGCAGGAGTGTGTTCAGGGAGGAGCAGCTGCACGGGGCTGCACCAGCTCCCTGACAGATTTAACTCGTTGGCAAAAAGCTGTTTTTTGCAGCAAGGCTCATCCTCCAGCTGTCTAAACCTCGAAAATTCCCAAAGCCATGCTTATGTTTTAGGCACAAATTGAAACTTTCCCCCCTTGGCTTACAAACACCGCGAGGCCAGGCCCTGGCACGGATTTTCCAGGTGGATTCCAGGGCTGGGCACCAGCCTTTCCTGACTGGGAGGTGAAAAAGGTTGGAAAATCTGATCCTGGAGGCCTTTCCCAACATCAGTGATTCTGTGGGGCCAAGGAGATGCAGCAGGAATCCCCACGAGCTGCTCCCAGACCCCCAAAACGACCTCAAAAACAACATTCACCCAAGCCCACCAGATTCCAGAAAAATTCCACCTTTTCCTTGCTTTTTCTCTGCTTTTGTCTCTTTCTCTCATGGTGGTTGTTGATTTTCCCTGTCACTTTTCAGTGTCTGAGTGGGGATTTTCCTGTGTGGCATTTTCCAGCATTCCCTGGAGCAGAACTGGGCTGTGCTCAGCCAAAAGGAGCAGCAAAGAGCCCCGCTCAGCTCTCCCGGGAGAAAACCCTGCTGGGCCTTGCAAAACAAAAGCTTTAAACAAAATAAAGGCAGGGCAGCCTCAGCAGAACCTTTCTGGCAGACTGCAGTCTTTTCCAAGGCGAGAAAATTAATTCCCTGAATGCCTTGTAAGGATTTTTTTTATTATTATTATTTTCCTGCTTGGAGCAGATATTAAGGGTTTGCCCAAAGAACACCAATAAAATCTTGCTGGTGATAAGAAGGCTGCTCTGTCCTGCTGAGGAGCAGTGAAAGTGCCATGGAACGAGGCCAGAAATGCCCCAGACCTCAATCCTGTCAAAGCCCAATTTTCTCAGTATCTGTAATGTTTCCCTTTTATTTCTAAAGTAATGGCCTTGCAGCACAGCAGCGAACAAAGGCTCATTTTAGCCCTCATTGCAGCTAATTACTGCACCTCCTGATTGCTGACCCCGGCCTGATGCTCTTCTCTGTAATTGCTCCAGATGGACTTGGAGTCTTTAATGGGATATTTTCTAACCAGTGAGGCTGCTGGGGCTTATTTATTTATTTTTAATCCAGAAGAAATCCCCTGCAGGATGGGGAGTTCAGTCGTGTTCTCTGGCTTTTCTCCGGTGATCTCTGTACCTGGTGGGTGTTTTTTAAGGGAAATTCAGAGCAGGGATGTTCCCGGGATGGTTTTCTGGGGGTAGTACCAATCCTTGCCACAAAAAGAGCTCTTTAGACTCACAGATTCCATGATTCCATGACCCCCCAAACAATTCCAGGCTGGGCAGCAGATTTATGGCTCTGAAGCTCCGAGGTGCCCTGTTGTTCATGCAGGAGGGATATAAATCTTTTCCTGGCCTTTGTTTGGGTACAAAAGATTTTTTTCCTGAGGCCACAGAGGGTGTGAGGAGCACTGAATTGCCAAAATGAGACCCTGAGCTGTGAGATCTCCTCCCCAAACCGTCCCCACAGAGCTGAACTGCCAAGAACCTCAAGCTTTAAAAACAATCACTTTTGGGCTTGGGTTTGTGGGGCTTTTTTTTTTTTTTTTTTTTTTCCCAAGTAAGAGAAGGAGGCCAGCAGCAAATTGCACAGGAGGAGGGTTCCCTGCTGTGCCCTGAGCCAGAGGGGAGGAGAGCAGCAGCTGATCAGAAGATGTGGAACTTGCTGGGGATGAGAATCCTGCCAGGAGGAAACAGCGAGTGCTCCTTGATTCCCTTTTCCCATTATTCTAATGGAAGTGGAGCTCACACCTGCACTGATGGAATGGGTGGGGAGCTGCTTTTTTATTTTTTTTTTGAGGTGATAAACATGGTTTTTAGTGCAAAGGGAGGGGACAAAGCCCCCTGGATAGCTCGGGAAGGGAGCAGGGTGAATTCTGCCAGGATGAGCAGGAGCCAGGCACGTCTCACACTGACGTCTGCCACAGCACAGAGCCTACAACCACCTCCTTGCAAGAAAAAGAAACACAGAGAATTCACTATTCCTTCTTACATTAAAATCACTGCCTCCTACATTCACATCACTGCTGTCAGAAACATCTTGATTTTCCACACCTAAGGGGCTATGGAAAAAAACAAGCATTTCTGCTAAAAATAAGGGGTTTTTTTCCCCCCCCCCACAAGCTGTATTTATTCAGATCTCTTTTCCTCTAAAACTCAGCATTATTTTAATTTTAATTTAATCCCATATCTGCATAATTGCAGCACTGCCAAACAAACAAATCACAGTTGCTGGGGAAGCAGGAGCAATGCAAAACGTGGATTTAACTGACTGCATTTCCAAACATTTTCCTGTGAACATTCCCTCACAGAAGAGCCACACTTCTCACTGGAACGTCCACGTTTTGATCACAACAAGCAGCTCCCCTTCAAAGGAATTTCACATCACAGAATTTATGTTGCAGCCAGATCCAGCACGGAGAGAGCGCTCAGGAAATCAATGGCAGCCCCAGGTTTCACCTCTGGTGAAACAATCCCCTGCTCCTGTTGATTTATTTTCCCTGAGTTTCTTGGTGTGCTGGTTGTGGAGAACACGGGGGCCTGACAGTCCCATCCATTTCCCCACGGGTGTCCTGGGTGGAAATGATGGAGAGGGAACGCAGCAGCACAAACCACATCCCTGGATTTACAGAGCTCGGGGTGACTCCAGCAGGATCAGGGCTGGAACAGGAGCAGCTTTAAATATCACCTTAAATTTCCCCCCTTTGGTTTTCCATCTCAACTAAGGGAACAACCCAAACCATGCCAGGATTTACAGAGCTCAGGGTGACTCCAGCAGGATCAGGGCTGGAGCAGGATCAGCTTTAAGGGACCTTAAATTTCCCCCCTCCTGTTTTCCATCCCAACCAAGGGATCAACCCAAACCCCAGCCAGGATTTACAGAGCTTGGGGTGACTCCAGCAGGATCAGGGCTGGAACAGGATCAGCTTTAAATTTCACCTTAGGTTTCCCCCCTCTGGTTTTCCATCCTAACCAAAGGAACAATCCAAACCATCCCAGGATTTACAGAGCTTGGGGTGACTCCAGCAGGATCAGGGCTGGAACAGGATCAGCTTTAAGGGACCCTAAATTTCCCCCCTCCTGTTTTCCATCCTAACCAAGGGATCAACCCGGGATTCTCTGAGGGTTTTGAAGAGCAGTGGGTTTGAAAATCTCCCCGTGGTTCAGGATGTCTGGAGCTGCCACAGGACAGGGATGTTCAGGGCAGCATTCCACAGAATTCCCTGCCAAAATCAGCAGCACCACCCTGCTCACCCTGGCAGCTCTGGGCACCTTAAAAACACAATTTTTGAGGCATAAAGGTCAACAATTTGGATCTTGTTGAATCTAAACGAGCTGTTTATGAGGTTTCTGCCCTGCTGCTGCTGCTGCCATGCCCTGCCCAGAGCTGCCTTGGCTGTGAACTTCGGCAGCTCTTGGGTAAGAGCATGAGATAATCAGCAGCAGATTTATCAGCAGGGACAAAAGACTGAAACGGAGTTGAAAAAGGGGAAAAAAGAAGGGGGGGGGGGGGATGGAGATCTACGAATAATTTTAGAAATAAGCTGCAAGTTGCACAGTCACAAAGCGGAGGCTGGAATGCACTTTTCCAGAGTTTGTAAAGACTCATTTAATTTCTATAGAAACTGAGCAGCAAACAGGTAATTTTCTCTGCAAATTGCTTCTATCACCTCTGGAATGCTCTGCAAGAGCAATGTATTTCCCTCGTGTCTTCTTAATCCCCTGTTATTTTCATTATAAATTTAATTAAGCTCTTGTAGAGAACATTCCATGACATATGAGCTGAGTTTTGTTTTTCTGCTGGAGCAGGGACAGAAAGGAGCTGCTGAATTATGTGGCAATTAGATTTCTTTTTTTCTGGGTAAATATTTCAAATGACACCAAGCAGGGGAGTCATTTGCTGAATCAATACAGATGAAGCTGAGGGAAGGAGCTGCACAGGAAGGTCTGAGCATCCCAAGAATTCCTTCCAGCCAGGCCTTTCCTCCTTGGACAAAATTAGGGAATATCAAGAGCAGATAAATCAGGGAAATGCCAAGCTTTTTCTTTTGGTGGTTGCAATAAAAAAGTCCATTTTTTACACTCCCTGCAACCCAAAATGTCACCAGCATTTCATTTCATAGCCTGCCCAGCTCCCCACTTCACCAATGGCAAATGTTAAAAATGAATCATTTCATTACGATTTATTTTAAATGATATCTGAAGGCTTTGGTGCCAAAGCATAGTGAAAAACCGGGTTGGAATACAATACACATCAATACTTTTAAGTTAATATAAAATGAAAATGAAATCAGTAGAGGCCGGGCTTTTTAACCCCTCTTTTTAACCCATTTAATCTCAGGTTATCAGGCAATAACAGCTCCCCTGCAGAGCTGGGGTTGTTTGTTTCTATTTCAGCCTCTTCCCAGCTCGGGGCCATGACAAGTCATCCTCCCACCAGGCACGTTTGGGGACGCTCAGGAGTCACAGCAGGGCTGTCAGGGCTGTCACAAGGAAATCAAATCCACCGTGATGATGTTTTTCACAGGGGTGATCAAGCTCTGGAACATCTTCCTGAAGGAAAACCAGGAATTATTTCCCCCCCAGGGACACGACTCGCACCTTGACCTGCGAGCAGCCAGATCTGGTGTGATATTATTCCGGAATTTCTGTTCCCTGTGCTGCATCCATTTCAATACTCTCTGCCAGTGATTATTCCTTCCTGCCTTGTTTTATTTGATTCTTGTTGCAGAAAGGAGATGTCAGGAAATCTGACACGTTGCTGTGCCAGCAGCAGGTGAGAATCTCACGATTCAATTCCCACCTGTGCCAGGGCCATTTTACACCAATTTTCTCTGTAGGAAAACATGGAATAAAAGCAATAAAAGCTGTGTGTGTGCTGTGCACAGCTTCAGCACTGCCTGCGTGAACAGGGGCTGCATAAATCCCTGCTCAGGAAGGATTCAGGAGGAAAGCACTGCCTGAAGTATCACCAAGCAAAAACGAGCTTGGAAAAGAACTTGTCATCAAATAACTTCATTTCTTTATACTCTCTCCATGTTCACACTTAAAAGCTTCCATTTCAAAAGGGGAAATATTTTCCTGTAATCAGCAGGTGAGAGGACGAGGTGCTTTAAGGCATCACACCTGATGTGGGAAAGCTCAAGCTGTGAATTTCTGAGCCAAGGCATTTACAGATCTGTCCTTCCTGGGACAATCCTGGGAGCCTTGGCATCGTTCAGAGTCCTGCTCCCAGCTTTGCCCCCCAAGCTCTCCTGATCCTGGAGCAGGGTGATGATGTTCTCCCTCTGGTGCCTGACCGCCAGCTGCAGGGCCGTGCACCCAGAGCTGTCCTCCACGTCCAGCCGAGCCCCGGCCTTCAGCAGGGTCTTGATGATGGCCATGTTCCCCTTGAGCACGGCCAGGTGCAGCGGGGTCCAGCCCACCTTGTTGGCGGCGTTGACGTCGGCGCGGCACTCCAGGAGGTTGATGACGCTGAGGAAGGAGCCCCTGAGCACGGCGAAGTGCAGGGGGACCCAGCGGGCCCTCTCGGCCGTGTTGGGGTCAGCCCCACAGCGCAGCAGCTCGCTGACCACCCCCTCGTCCCCATAACGTGTGGCCAGGTGCAGCGGGGTCCAGTCCATGCCGCCCCGGGCGTCCAGCCGGGCGCGGCTGCCCGTCAGCAGCCGGATGATCCCGACGTGCCCCTTGAAGGAGGCCAGGTGCAGCGGGGTCCAGCCTTTGTCCGTCCTCAGCTCCACGTTGGCGCCGTATTTGATGAGCTTCTCGCAGATCAAATACTTGCCCCTGGCCACGGCCAGGTGCAGGGCGCTGTAGTGGTTCTGGTCCAGGCTGTTGACGGAGATGCCGTTCTTCAGCAGGTACTGCACCACCCTGAACTTGCCCCTCTCCACCGCCACGTGCAGCGGCGTCCTGAGGTTCTTCTGCTTCCTCTCCAGGTCGGCCCCCTGGCTGGCCAGCAGCTTGACCAGCCCCACGTGCCCGAAGCAGGCGGCCACGTGCAGGGCAGTCTTGCCGTCCACCTCCTGCGTGTTGGGGTCGGCCTGGCGGGACAGCAGCACCCGCGCCACGTTCTCAAAGTTGTTCTGGGCCGCCAGGTGCAGCGGGGTCCACCCGTCACGCTCCTGGGCGTCCACACGGGCCTGGTGGTCCAGCAGGAGCCTGACGGTCCTGTCGTCACCGTGCTGGGCCGCGAAGTGCAGCGGGGTCCAGCCGTCCTCGTCGGCGGCGTTGGTGCGGGCGCCGTGCTGGATGAGGAGGGCGCAGAGCTCGGGCAGCCGGCGCTGCACGGCGGGCGGCAGCGGGGTGCAGTCGCAGCCCCCCGCGCTGTCGGCGCCCGCCCCGCGGCCCAGCAGGAAGCGCACCTTGCCCACGTTGCCCTGCAGCACCAGCAGGTGCAGCAGGGTCAGGCCGTGCTCCTGCAGCCGGCCCGGCTCCTCGGGGGACAGATCCTCGGCCTCCCTGTGGGGAGGAGGGACAGGAACCTCCTGCTGGTCCTTTCCTAAAGGCGGGGATGCAAAACGGGGAGAAAAGAGTCAAAAACTCACAAGAAGGGAGGGATGTTGGAACCCTGTGCACTTAGAATTTCAGGCTTTCTTGTGACCCTCAAGTGCCACAGTTTCAGGTACACGAAGAACGAGGCAGGCACAGCAGGTCAAGGGAAAGCTCCTCTATTTTAATTATCTGACTCCATTCTTATATACATTTTGGCCAGAAGGCAAAAGATTGGCTAAACAAGTCGGCACCTTCTTGACCTCATTGGTGAACATCACCATCAATCTCTTTCCTCCTCTGCGAGGAGAAATATGTAAACAAGATAGATAAGTTCTAAATATCTACATCGTTTATATGAAGCTGTGAGAAACCTCCACTACAAACTGCAAACACTGGAAAGCAGGAAAATTCAGGGCGACACTCAAGGAAGCACTGCATTTGACCTGAGGCCTTGGAACAGGCTTCTAAAATTGAGTGACAGCACTGGGGTTGTGGGTGTGTAGTTCGAACAGAAAAGACAGGGAGAAAAAGAGTGAAAAACTCCCGAGAAACGAGGCATGTTGGAACCCTGGGCAATGAGGATTTCAGGCTTTCTTGTGACCCTCAAGCAAGCACTACATTTGACCTGAGACTGTGGAACAGGCTTCCAAAATTGAGTGATAGCACTGGGATTATGGGTGTGGAGTTTGGATAGAAGTGTGTGATGTCACAGGGTACAAAACTTAGTTTTTAAGATTTTAGTATATAGTAATGTATATGGGGCAAGATGGAGGATTCAGGGTGTTGGCTAAGTTCTTCTTCTTTCACCTTCTTCTTCATGGGTTTGGATGGTGTTTTATAAATGGGTGAAAAAATCCACATTGCGGGCCACGAGTCTTGGGTTATTGGGTTAAAAGTAAAAATAATCTAGGTGTCATCTTGTTACTGGACAATTAGTGCTTAAAAGACCATGGAAAGAGCTTGAGAGAGATCCATTTTCTACCTTGTTAGCAGAGCTCAAAACTTGTGAGACCGTGCTATAGATAAGAATTAATAAACTACTGAGTCCAAACATGAAAACTGCATTTCCCATTCTTTAATCCTGGTTCTAACAGAAGACAAGAAGATAAAACCCAACATTTTAATGGTGCCTCGTGTGAGGATCAAACTCATAACCTTCAGAGAGGGAGAGCTTGTGACTCTTCATAAGATGACATGAAATGAAGTCATTTGAGAGATAAGGTATGTAAAAGAAGGCCATTTGGGACATTTGGCTTCTCTCTCTCACAGTACCTATTTCCTGAATAGTTCAATTTCCTTAACTTAAAATGTCACCCACAGGGAAAACCTTATGAGCCACATCCTTCTACAATAAAACAGACAACTTTTATAGCTTCCCCTTCTTTAATTTTCGATTCTAAAGCCAGTCCCCTACTCACCCCCAGTCCTGGTGTCCCGGGGGAAGGCGAACTCCTCTTTGTCACTCTTGTTTTCAGAAAGGAGGAAAGAAAAAGGGTAAGACAAAGTGTTTATTTGCATCCTGTAATGTCTGCACAAAGTGCTTTGCTGCTGCTCTGCAGTTTTGTGCCATCATTTGGGAGTTTTTTACCCCATCCTGTTTTTGCACCCCAAACTCAGCTAAGCCAATCACAACACAGCAGGAATGGGGGAGCCTGAGGATGATCTCTGGGTATCTATGAGCTTTTCCTCCTCGTGCTCAATTGCTCCCAAATACAGACACATTCTGCTTCCTGACTGCAGGGGAGCATCCCAAAATTACTTCCTTTGTTGTTTAGGGACCCCCAAGCCCCCACCTCTTCAGGCCCCTGGTTTCTTGCAAAGCTTGGCAAAGCCCTCTAAATAGCAATAATTCCTAGCTCCTATCTCTCCCTGGTTTTGAGGCATAATTACTGCAGTAGCTAGGATTACATTACTGAATTTTTTTTCTTAGCCAGAGAAACATGGGAATTTAAAGCTTGTTTAAAAAAAAAATCTGTAAGAGTTCTTCAAACTGGAACATCCTCAGTTTTGTGCCATGAACTGAACTCTGTGATCCCATGTTTGCTTGAGCTTCTTTTAGTGACTGAAGCCACCATGATAAACCCACTTCACCTGAGTAGGTCCAGAAGAGGGTTTTCCTCTTGGACTATTTATCATTTAGTGCATTTGTTCATTAATTTGCAAGTGTCTTATCCCCATAAATGAATTACAGAGGCCCAAGCTGTGCAGACACCCAGCAAAGGTGCTGGGTGCACCTCTGGGAGGGGAAACAGCCTGGCAAGAACAAGGAGCAGCCCCAGTGGAATTTCCTGATGGCCCAGGGGGGTTCCCTCACCTGCTGGCCCCTGGAGATGGCTGGTTTGTGGGACATCTTCCTCACCAGCCGCTCGTTCTCAGGGTCCTGCACCAGACTCTGGATCAGTGCCAGCAGCACATCTGTCTCCACTGGGATATCTGCAGGGCACAGCACTCAGCTGGGCAGGCTGCCCCAGGCTCCAGAGCCAGGCAGGACCAACGTGGGAAGGGAGGGAAAAGGGATGAAGGGGATGGGTGACAGCAAAAGGGCACCTGTAGGACCATCCGAGGACGGCAGGGAGAGGGAACTCTGCAGACCTGAGACATTCCAGAACATGTGGTTTTATTGCAAGGGTGGTGGGTAAAAAGGGCCTTTTGCCTTCAGCCACCAGCCTGGGCTGAAGGAAAGTCCCAAAGAGAGAGGGAGAGAGAGAGAGAACAAGAGGGTCAGAGGTAAGAGAGGTAAGACAGGAGGGAGCAAGAGAGCCAGAGAGAGGTGGCAGGGTCAGAGCACAGGGGGAAGAGCTAAGAGAGGGGGTGCAAAGAGAGAAGGGAGCAAGAGAGACAGAGAGCAAGAGAGGCAGAGAGAGAAGAGAGCTAGAGAGAGAGACAGCCTTGTTACAATACATTATATCTCCTTTTGTGTTAAATATTCCAATTTACACTAACCAACCAGTACAAGACACAAAATCCTGTAGAATCTACATACAGCCTATAAGAACTACTGCATTACCATACTGTGTTATATTTTAAACTCTAAAAACTACTCTTTAGACTTTTCTCTTTTGCTACATTCACCTTTGGATCCCTTAGCCAGCAGAAGGGTATTGTTCAATCCAAAGGGATTCTCCTTCAGCTGGCTGGGCTATTGTTTTCAGGTTATATAGTAACTAAGGCTTGATATCTTACAACTCAAAGCAAGCTTTCATTTTTATTTCGATTATAGGTTGCATATTTTCAGAATCTTTTGCTAAGCAATCATATTGATAAGGTTTCCCTGATTCATCTTCCCCAACAGGCATGAAGCTGCCAAACCTCGGAGATGTAACTGGGAGAACTGGACACAAACTTATCCCCTGCTTGTCACCCCGTGGCTAATCCACAGCTCAGTCCCACCTGCAAAGCTCGGCCTTTGCTTGGGGTCCTGGTGCCAGCACCTCTTCATCAGGTCGAGCATCTGGTGGCACTCCCCGGGCCAGTCGTCCCTGACCAGCTCCAGCCCCGGCCTCTTCCCCGCCGCCACCCTGACGATGATGGCCATCATGTTGGCCCCTGGGGAGAACCAGCACACCCGGGGGGGTTTGCCCTGGCAAAAGGGCTGGGATTAGCACCCCACAGCTGCAGGGCTGGTGTTTACCTGAGTAAGGTTTCTTCTGCATGAGCACCTCCCAGATGACGATGCCGAAGCTGCGGGAGAGGAGGGACAGTGAGCACTTGGACATTGGATGCACTTATTGCTTCTGCCTTCCTGAGAAATGGGGAGATCAGGAAGGAAGTTCTTCAGGAGGGAAGGATTTCATCTCCCAGAGAAGAAGGATTTAATCCCCCAGGCCAAAAGGGTCAGGCCTTGTGATTCTGCCCCATTAGGAGTGGGGTCATCACCCTCCAAAGGGTCTGTGCAGTGACTTGGAGCCTTTCCTGTCAAAGTCAGGCTCTCAGTGCCTTTTTTCCACTTTATTCATGTTGGGGATTAAAGCCCTTGGCTCTTGCAAGTTCCTGTGACTGTGCAAATCCTCCTTTCCCTCTTGCCTTGGGTTACTCTGTGCTGTAAAGGCCAAGGAGCTGAGCAATTTCCAGACATGGGCACGGAGCTTGTGTGGATGTGCTGCAAAGCTCCGTGCCCAAAAGGACAAAAACCAAATTGAAATCTCTTCTCCACCTGTCCTTGACCAAAATGAAGCTGAACACTGAGGCAGATAAGCCAATATTGTTTAAAATTGTTTTAAAATCCATCTCAGCAGTGACTGTGATGAAAGAGCAGCACTGGCAGTTCTGACCTCACTGGTTTTTATAGGAACAGGGTGTGATGCCCCTGGGCCAGTGCAGCCTGCAGCTCCCTTGGGAGGGTGCACTGGGGTGATGATTATCCACAGAGAATCCCCCTCCCTCTCAGTCTCCACCACTGAGCTCGGGGCACCCCAGTGTGCTCTACGAGGCAGAAAACCAGAATTTAAACAAGCTGAGCCCCCCTTGCTGTGTGCCAGAGCCCAGGGACAGTCCTGAGTGCCCCGGGCCAGCCCTCACCTGTACACATCGTACTTGATCCCTGGAGGTTTGCTGTTCTGCAGGAACATCTCGGGGGGGATGTAGCTCAGGGTGCCCCTCAGGGCTGAGCTCTCGATGTACTGCATCCTGCTGGACTGCTCCATCCACCTGGACAGCCCAAAGTCAGAGATCTGCAAGCAGAAACAGGGAAACTGCCCCAAAATGCTCACAGTCAGCCCTCCTCACCCACCTGGACGTGTCCCCATCCTTTGGGATCAGGGACAGGAGGAGGTGTGAGCAGCTGGGACTTGATAAAAGCCCGAGTCCAGCTGGAACCTTGAATTCCCAGGGCTGGCCCAGGCTCCCTGTACGATCTCAAGCACACTGTGTAATTTCCTCCCCAGCAACCTTCCCCCAGGCCAATCTTTGATGGAGTGCTCCTGAAGAACCTGATTTACTGGGATTCTGGACTGGCTTGGCAGAAATAACTTTGCTCTTGTTGGAGAAATAACAAACCCAGCACTGGGGCCATACCTTGACGTGCATGTTCCCATCCAGGAGAACATTCCCTGGCTTCAGATCCAAGTGCAGCAGGGGAGGGCTCATGCTGTGCAGGAAATTCATGGCCAAGCCCATCTCATGGATCACCCGGAATTTCAGCTGCCAGGACATCCTGTGGGTGGGAAGGATTCTCTCCAAGGAGCCCCTGGCCATGTATTCCATCACTATCCCCAGGGGGCTGTTGCACACCCCGTAGATGGTGACAATGTGCTGGAATTTGATTTTCTCCATCTTGCTTGCCTCCTCCATTAGGCAGTTCATGCTGGTCCTGGAAAATTGAGAATAAAAAATAATAATAAAAAAAAGAAATACAATGTGAGCAAGAAATCCTATCAGTTGATTCACAGGCTCAGTAACTCTGTGGTAACTTAGTGATACCCAGCTTTTCTGAGCACTGCCTACCCCAAAACAATTCATCCCAAATTCCCCCTTGAGCTGATGAGAATGCTGCCACACAGTGATCTTTTGCAGACTAAAATCTGACATAGAAAGTGCTGTGACTTCCCAAAATGAAGTTTATTTGGGCAAAATTGGCCACCACAGGAAAAGAGATGAAAAACTTGCACTTATTTCAATCCTTGGCAGTGAGGACACAGAGGCTGTTCTTGTCACAGGGGTGAGATGGCTTTAAACTGCCACAGGGCAGGGTTGGATGGGAAACTGGGGAGGAATCCTCCCCTGTGAGGGTGGGGAGGGGCTGGGATGGAATTCCCAGAGGCTGCCCCCTCCCTGGAAGTGTCCAAGGCCAGGCTGGAGCAGCCTGGGATGGTGGAAGGTGCCCTGGCCATGGCAGGGATGGGATGGGATGAGCTTTAAGGCTCCTCCCAGCCCAAACCCCTCTGTGATCCCATGGAATTCCCCGTGTTTCCCTGGCAGCAGGATGCCAGCAGCAGGCACAGCTCCTGCAGCTCCACCTGTGCCTGCAGCTCCTGTCCCTGGGCATGGTGACTCTGCTGCCAGGGGGAGCCCAGACAGATCTCTGCCAGCTCTGGCAGACCTGTTTCTCCAAATTCTCCCAAGTTTCACCTGTCCCGACCTGCTGAACGAGTTTGGGGTGCCCGGGGCACTCCAGGAGCAGCCAAGAAGCAAAGTGCCAGCAGTGCCTTTAAAAAGCACACCCTGGGAATGGGGCTGAGCTGCCAGCAATTAGGCCAGGCCAGTAATTGGTCTAAAATGGTTCAGCCAAGCAAAATCTTCTGCCAGACTTACTCTAGCAGGGTCCTCACAGTGAGACCAACCCGTGGCTTGAGGAATCTCAGGTATTTCACTACAATTGGTAAGAGGCAGAAGTAAAACTTATTATTTGACTCTTTCTTTCCCCCCCCTCCAAACGAGAACAAAATGCAAACGTAATATCTGCAGAGCAAACTGGGGACAGGCAGTGCTCAGCCTGAACTCAGCTGTGGTCAGTAACAAAAAAATCACGAGAGTGAAATTTTTATCCAGGCAGGACCCTTCCAAATTGAAAGAAATCAAATTTTCAGTTAAATAACTCCATCAACTCCCTGTTTTTCCATCAGCTCTGACTGTATTAGCTGTGTTATCAGCAGTGGCTGTGATTACCTGGCCCTGCCCCATCTCCAGACACAAGGTGGGCACCAGAGGGGTCTCTGCAGGGGACAGACAGAGCAGGAGGCAGAGGGGAGCTGCAGGTGCAGCACGGAGAGGAAAGAGATGTCTGGAGGCTATGGGAGCAGGGCAGCAAAACCAGCTGTAAATCCTCTGCCCCTCATCTTTAAACCTGGGGATTCTGGTGATTAATTCAGTTTGATTGATACTCATCAGCCTCAATGTCCAGTGGAAGCTGTAAAGAACCCACCAGGCTGATTTTATCCGTGTTTAAGGTGCTCAGCCCCTATTTCAGCCCTGTTTTATTCCCTGTGTTCCTTGTGTCCCTTTGCTCATCCACACACGGGACAGGGCAAGGCAGAACCCAGAGCACCTTTGGGTACCCAACCCTCTCCTTCCCAAGCAGCAGGAGCTCTTCCCCGCAGAGTTTTACCCCCAAACCCATCCTGGGAAGGATCCAAACCAAAACCCACCCAAACCCCTGGGGCTGGGCTGGGCAGAGCCCAGCAGAGAGCAGAGCAGGGCTCACCTGTCCAGGCTGGAGTCCTGCAGCAGGAACGGGGAGCACTTCACTGCATACACCGTCCTCCACCTCCTGTGCTTCACCTGGTACACGTGGCCGAAGCCCCCGCTGGCCACCCGCAGCCAGTCATCCTCGAAATCCTCCCTGCTGAACACGGTCAGGCTGCCCAGGGGGCGGCCCCGCTCCGCACTCATGGCACGGCTGACAGCCTGCTCCTGCCCGGGGAGCTGCTCCTGCACTGCCCTGCCCTGCCCTGGGAGCCTGCTTTGTGCTGGGGAGGGACAGCAGAGCCTGCTCCTCCTGCCCTGCCCTGTCCTGGGAGCCTGCTCTGTGCTGGGGAGGGACAGGGACTGCTCCTCCTGCCCTGCCCTGTCCTGGGAGCCTGCTTTGTGCTGGGGAGGGACAAGGACTGCTCCTCCTGCCCTGCCCTTCTCTGCCCTGCCCGGGCAGTCTTTTCTGTGCTGGGGAGGGACAGGGAGCTCCTCCTGCCGTGCCCTGCCCTGTCCTGGGAGCCTGCTCTGTGCTGGGGAGGGACAGGAGA
>JANPWX010000027.1:126791-139008 GCA_024734555.1 Trochalopteron elliotii | reverse complement strand
ACCCCAGCTCCAAATCCCAGCTCATCCTGACTAGAGCAGGGTCAGCTCTGCACAAACTCCACACCTCAGCCCTGCACCCTCATCCCAGTTGCAGGAAAATCCACAAAGCAGCAGCATTCCAGGCCGGAGCTGCCCTGCTCAGGGGAGCAGCAGGGTTGTTTTGGGAGGTTGGTTCTGCTGCAGTGATTGGCCAATCACCCCCTGGGCTGCCTGGAGCACATCTCACACCCCAGAGGGTTTACAAAGCCCGGGTAAGGAATCCTCCTGCTGCCCTGGCCTCAAGCAGAAGGTGGGATACATCCAGAGGGTGAGATAACTCCAGAGGGTGGGATAAAAAAACCAAAACCACTTAACACAAAATCAAATACCCAACCAACTAACACACAATCAAAAACCACTATTAAATCCTTTTCCCTAAAAAACCTTCAAAACCTAAAAAAAAAAAAAAAAAGACACTCAACAACCAAATAAATCTATAATTAATTAATTAATCCAGGGGCTGGGGAGACCTCCAGAGGGTGGGACCTCCAGAGGGTGGGGACATCTCCAGAGGTGAGACACACCCAGAGGGTGGGGACACCTCCAGAGGGTGGGGACACCTTGAGAGGGTGGGACACCTCCTCCAGATGCTGATGTGGGGGTGTGGGGAAGCCAGACTGGCACCCCTGCACTGCTCTGTCCATGAAGGGGATGCTGCAGCCCTGTGACACCACCCAGGGGGGAGCAGGACGGTTTATTTCCATCAATCCCAAATGAAGGGAGATTTTCCCCATTCCCACCTGCTGAAGAGGCAGCACTGAGCCCCCGCAGCCCCGGCGCTGGCAGAGGGGGACACGCAGCACGAGTGGATGTGCAGCAGGGCCCGGCTGCTGTTGCTCTGCAGGGCCAGCAGGACCAGGAAGGTGTCCTGGGTGTCGGATCCCGCCGTCCCCGTGTCCCCTGCAGGGCTCAGGCTCAGCCGCACCGAGTGGTTCCCCGAGCCGCACCAGTCGCTCACCACGGCGAGCCTGGGGAAAAAGGGAAAAAAGGGGGAAAAACGGGGGGAAAACGGGGGGGAAAGGGAGAAAAGGAATAAAATAAACCCCTCCAGGCTGCAGCAGCACACCCAAAGGCGGGAGCCGGGGATACTTGCCCGTCCAGCACGGTGACATCCGAGGGCAGCCCCCTCCTCTGGTGCCAGCCGCTCCGCAGGGCTCCGGGCTCCGGTGTCACCGCTGTCCCCAAGCCTCCAGCTGCTCCGTCTGTCACCTCCCCGGTCCTGCCCTCCTCCTCCTCCGCCTCCTCCGTGCTCAGCAGCAGCCCCTGGGCAGGGGCAGTGCCCGCAGCACCCGGCCAGGGATGTCCCGGGCTCCCCGGGGGGACCTGGGTGCGCTCCCTGCCCGGGAGCAGTTCGGAGCCATCAGCGGCAGGCTCATTAGTGCCCTGATTAACGAGCCCATTAGCAGCCACAGGAGGTGCTGGGGGTGTCGGGGGTCGGGCAGCAGCGCCAGGGCTGGAGTGACCAGTGCCCAGTTCCATGGCATCCTCCTCCAGAGGGTGGGACACCTCCAGAGGGTGGGATATATTCTCCAAAGGGTGGGACACCTCCTCCTGAGGGTGGGATACGTCCTCCACAAGCTGGGATACATTCTCCAGAGGGTGGGATTCCTCGTCCACAGGATGGAGCATCTCCTCCAGAGGGTGGGACACCTCCAGAGAGCGGGATACCTCCTCCAAAGGGGGGGATACCTTCTCCAGAGGCTGGGATACCTCATCCAGAGGGTGGAACATCTCCTCCAGAGGGTGGGACACCTCATCCAGAGGGTGAGACATCTCCAGAAGGTGGGATACATTCTCCAAAGGGTGGGATATGTTCTCCAGAGGGTGGGACACCTCCACAGGTTGGGATACCTCGTCCAAAGGGTGGGACACCTCCTCCAGTAGGTGGGATACATCCTCCAGAGGATGGAACATCTCCTCCAGAGGGTGGGATACGTTCTCCAGAGGGTGAAATATGTTCTCCAGAGGGTGGAATACCTCATCCAGAGGGTGGGATACGTTCTCCAAAGGGTGAAATATGTTCTCCAGAGGGTGGAATACCTCATCCAGAGGGTGGGATACATTCTCCAAAGGGTGGGACACCTCCAGAGAGTGGGGTACGTTTTCCAGAGGGTGGGACACCTTCTCCAAAGGGTGGGATACGTTCTCCAAAGGGTGGGACACCTCCAGAGAGTGGGGTACGTTTTCCAGAGGGTGGGATGCGTTCTCCAAAGGGTGGGATATGTTCTCCAGAGGGTGGGACACCTTGTCCAGAGGGTGGAAAATCTCCTCCAGAGGGTGGGATGCGTTCTCCAAAGGGTGGGATATGTTCTCCAGAGGGTGGGACACCTCCTCCAGCAGGAGTCTGGGTGATGCTGGCTGTGCAGCAGACACAGGTGCCTGAGTGTGCAGCTGCCTGGTGGGGGCTGCATCTCCTCCTGCTGCCCCCTCCCTGTTCCCCAGCAGCCCTGAGGAGTTCAGCAGCACGTGTGGGTCAGGCTGCAGGGCTGGGTGGGGCTGCAGGGCTGGGTCAGGCTGCACAGCTGGGTGGGGCTGCAGGGGTGGGTGGGGCTGCACAGCTGGGTCAGGCTGCATGGCTGGGTGGGGCTGCAGGGCTGGGGATGGCTGCACAGCTGGGTCAGGCTGCAGGATTGGGTCAGGCTGCAGGGCTGGGTCAGGCTGCACAGCTGGGTCAGGCTGCAGGATTGGGTCAGGCTGCAGGGCTGGGTCAGGCTGCAGGGCTGGGGCTGGCAACTGGAGCAGCTCTTTGAGCACAGCAGTGACACTGTCACCCTGGGCTGCAGGGACAGCAGTCCACACTGCTGCAACCTGGGCTGAGCCCTGTGTGGGATGTCCCGCCAGGGCAGGGACAGAGCCCTGTCTGGGTGTGGGATGTCCCCCCAGGGCAGGGACAGAGCCCTGTCTGGGTGTGGGATGTCCCCCCAGGGCAGGGGCAGGGCCTGTGGGCACAGCTGCCTGGGCTGGGCTCACACCCAGGGGCTGTGCTGTCCCTGAGGAGATCACAGCCCATGCTGACACGCTGCTTCCCAGGGATTCACCAGCTCCTGCTTTTCCTGCACTGCTGCTGGTTTCAGCTGGCCTCGTGCTCTGTCCCGTGCTGGCCTGGGAGGAGAGTTCAGCAGGAGCTGGGGCAGGGGCAGGAGAGCTGGCAGATGTCCCTGCACGGGTCACCACAGCCAGAACCTTCCCAGGAATTGTCGTTTTCCTTTGGACCTCTGTGGAAAACGGAGTCTGCCCTGGTGCTGGTGTTGGTCTCTGTGTGGTTATAAAGGGCTGAGGCACAGTGGGGGTGAGTTCCAGCTCCAAACGTTGAGTGAGATGAGGTTTTCCAGCAGTGGTGGGGGTTTGAGCTGCTGTGGCAGGCACAGGGACCCCGGGCCGGGCTGTGCTGCCCACACTGGACTCGCTGTGCTCATTCCCAGCTGGAAGCACCAGCAAGGTGCTGGGAACACCTGGAGATGGCAGCAGCTCGGGGCCTGGGAGCCTGGGAGGGGTGGGCTGCAGGGGTTTGGTGCTGGGGAGGGCCCTGGGCAGGGGTTTGGGGGGCACACAGCCCGTGCAGGGGGCAGGGGCTGGGCTGGGGGTGGGCACTGAGCCCAGCTGCCCTGCAGCCCCTGAGCTGCTCCCAGGCTGGGCAGGCTCTGGGGAGCCACGGGGTTCCTGTGCAGGCAGGAAAAGAGCTGCAGATAAAGATTGTGGCCTTTCAGTGGTGACATACACTGTGGGGGAAGGTTGGAGGCTCTGAGGGGACACCAGCTCTGGGGGCACAGGGGAGGTGCCAGGCTCTGCTGGCAGGGAAGGCAAAGCAGTGCCCGTGGCCTGCTGGGGATGGGGAGCAGGAATCTGCATCTCCTCAGGCAGCCTGGGCAGGGTCTGCACTGTGGGGCTCATCCTGGGCTCCAGCACACAGCCTGGGGCTGAGGTGACAGCTGGGGACAGGCTCCTGAGGGCTGTGGGGACAGCAGGAGCTGCCACTGGCTCAGAATTGACTTTTCCTCTCTCTGCTGGTTGCTTGGACACAGCAGGAAGAGCAGTTCCAGGTGCCACAGATTTCCCAGTAGGGTAAGAGGGGCTGCTTTCCACTGGGATATCCTGGCTGCTCCCCACAGCTGTGGCCATGCTGGGGTCACCCTGAGGAGGGGACAGCCCCTGTGGGTGTCCCCTGTCGCTGGGCAGCAGCACAAACACAGGCCTGACCAGCACCAGGCTGGGAGGGCTCAGGGGGAGGTTGGCCAGGTCCAGCCCTGAGGAATTGGGTGCTGCCAGGATTTGCTGGATGGAAAGCAGCCCCCCAATGCTGGAATTTGGGAACTCTGTGGGGAGGGGGGAGTCCTGCATGGGCTGCAGGCAGATCATGCCATCAGTGCTCCTCAGCACAAAGGACAGCTGAGGGGACGAGGGCAGCAGGGTCGGGGGGTCACCTGTGCCTGTGCTGAGGTTCTTGGCAGCTGCATCCAGGGACATCCTGAAGTGCTCCCCCAGGGCCTGTGCCAGGGCTGCTGGCACCTCCCTGGGCACCCCTGGGGCTGTGCTGGGGCTGGGGTGGGATGAGAGCAGGACAGGGCCAGCAGCTCCCAGCTCAGTGGGGCTGGCAGGGACAAGGCTGGGAAGGGGAACAGCCCCCTGGTGCCTGTGACTGTGTGATCCAGAGGGGCTGGGGACAGGCCTGGCTGCTGGGGACAGGGCTGGAGAACCAGGTTTGGGGACAGGGCTGGGTCCTGGGGTCAGTGGAGAAGGATAAATTTTGGGGATGGGGCTGGCTGGTGGGGACAGGGCTGGAGAAACAGGTTTAGGGGCTGGACTGGCTGCTGGGGACAGTGGAGGAGAACCAGGTTTGGGGGCTGGGCTGGCTCCTGGGGTCAGTGGAGAAGATCCAATTTTGGGGATGGGGCTGGCTGCTGGGGACAGCACTGGAGAATCAATCTTGGGGGTGGGGCTGGATGGTGGGGTCAGTGAGGAGGAATCAATTTTGGGGACAGGGCTGGCTGATGGGGTCAGTGGAGGAGAACCAGCTTTGCTCCTCCTCCCTGGGCTCACCTGCAGCATCCCAGGCAAGGCTCCCCGAGGCACAGGAGGGGCAGAAGCTCCTGGGGGCTGGGACCCAGAGCCAGGGGCTGTGGGTGGGGTGGTCGGGGTGTGGAGGCCCAGGGGCTGCACCCCAGCAGAGGCAGCAGGAGGCTGAAGCCCAGCTGGGACAGAATCCCAGGGCAAGAGGTCACCATTCCCAAAGGTGGGCATTCCTAGAGGGAGGGCAGGTGTTCCTTCCTTGAGCTCTTTAGTAGCTGGGGAAGGTTTTGATGTGGAAATCCATGACTGGATTGATGAGGATGAGCTTGGAGAGGGCTGTGGGCCCTCAGGGGAGGGAGATTCCCCAGGTGTCCCTGTCACTGCCCAAGGAGCAGCATCTCTCTGCAGTGCCATTTCCTGGGAGCTCCTGTTGGTCTCTGGGTGTTTGGTGCAGGTGAGAGGAGCCCTGTGCAGAGAGAGGGGCTGTTCCCCATCACTTGTGCCAGCTTGGAATGGGGAGGGAAGGAATTCATCAGGAGCTGGAGCTTCCATCAAGAGTGAAGAAGGATTTTCACTGCCTGGTGGGAGGGTGTGAGGAGCAGGGAGCTGGGCTGGGTCTCCAGAGCCTTTTGTCACAGCTGAGGTTGAATTTGTGCCTTTGCTGCCTGTGGTTTCCTGCTTCAGGGACACAGGAGGGGAAAACTGAAGGGGCCTGGGCTGTGCTGTGCTGGAGGGGACTGAGCCAAGGTCCCCTGGGGCTGGCTCTGGTGGCACTGCAGACCTTGTAACTCCAGCAGACAAGCTCTGAGTCTGAGTCCTCCTCAGGTGGGCAGGTGTCACCCCTGCTGCTCTGGGGCCAGGCTGGGCTGCAGGGGACATGTCTGTGGCCCTTTTCCCCATGGGAATCATCCCTGTGGGCAGCCAGCCCTGCCCTGCCCTGCCCACAGACACCCCAGCCCTGGGGGGAATGGCAGATGCTGCCATTTCTCTGCTTGGTGGATGGGAACTGAGCCTTGGAGTCAGAAGAGGAGTTTTAGGGCTTGCCACCTCCCCGTGCTTGCTGCCAGGGCGGGAAGAGAGAGCTGTGAGCTGGGCAGAGTCCTGGTGTGTCCCTGCACTGGGAAAGGGCTGGGGCAGCCCAGAGCTGGAACTGGGACCAGCCCCAGCAGCACTTTCTGCTTCTCTCTGCAGTTCCAGGGCTGTGGGGGCCCGTGATCCCTGTGTGGAGCTGTTCCAGAGCTTTCCAGGAGCTGTGTGTCCGTCCTTGGCTCTCCAGGCTGCTGTGTGCAGCAGCTCAGCCCCTGCCAGGCTCCCAGGCACGGCCTCAGGCACTGGAGCTGCTCTGGCTGCAGCTCTCCCTGCCTGGGACACAGGCTCAGAGGGTGTTCCAGTGGTGGGATCAGCTCCTGGGCTCTGGGAGTGAAGGGTCACCTCAGCCCAGGCACCCTCGGGCATGGGGCTGCCCTGGGCAGGGCTCAGCCCCAGCATCCCACTGCCAGCAGCACTCCTGGGGGCACCTGGGGAACGAGAGCAGCCTTGGCTCAGCTGGAACCAGCCCTGGACTGCTCCAGCAGCACCTCAGGACAGCTGGGCTGGGCAGGGACTGAGGTACCAGAGACACATGGGAGCTCTGGCATGGCCAGTCCCATCCCATTCCCATTCCCATTCCCATTCCCATTCCCATTCCCATTCCCATTCCCATTCCCATCCCCATCCCCATCCCCATACCCATCCCATTCCCATTCCCATACCCATCCCATTCCCATTCCCATTCCCGTCCCCATTCCCATTCCCATTCCATTCCCATTTCATTCCCATTCCCATTCCCATTCCCATCCCCATTCCCATTCCCGTCCCCATTCCCATTCCCATCCCCATCCCCATCCCCATCCCATTCCCATTCCATTCCCATACCCATTCCCATACCCATACCCATACCCATCCCCATCCCATTCCCATTCCCATTCCCATTCCCCATTCCCATTCCCGTCCCCATCCCCATCCCCATCCCCATCCCCATCCCCATTCCCTTTCCCATCCCAGCTGTTCCAGGGTCCCTCCCCTGCTGCTGCCCTCCATCACCCCGTGCAGCCCCCAAAGGCTGGATGGAGCAGCCAGAGGGGAACCCTCAACCTCCATCCCTTTCCCAGGGAGAGGGAAACCCTCAGGGCAGGCCAAGGACAGGCTGGGAGCTCCTGCACAGCCAAGCAAGGTTAAAATAAACCCAAATGAGCTCCCTGCCCTGGCTGTCCTCTAGCACTGCCCCTCCTCCAGCACCCCAGTGCCAGCAGCAGCTCCCTGAGCCCTGCAGGGAGTCCAGGCAGGTTTGTTTGGACACAGGGCAGAGAGAATTCAGCATCTTCTCCACCCCAGAGCAGCCACTTTGGCACTAAGAAAGGCTGACCCTTGCTTTAAAAGGTTATTCTTTCCTCCACACATTTCACTTTTTTCTCTTACACACATCAGAAGGCTGATGTTCCAAATGACACTTTCCAAACCACAGATTAAAACATATTTTCCTCCCCCTCAAAAAACAAACAAACAAACTTGAAGCATTTTTCCTTAGGCACCTGCCCAGGAAAGACACGAATCTAAAAGCTTAAGTGTTTTGCATTTAAATTGTGGGTTTTTTGATAAAGGCAAAGCAGAGGTTTAGCAGCTTCACAAAAAGAAGAGAATCAATGATTAGCTAGAAAATTCATTGCCACTGCCCAAGTTTATCCTTCCTGAAGAGAACAGCCTGCCTGGGGACACAGCAGTGCCCAGTTAATTCCTGAGCCCTCCCAGGGATGCTCAGAGGGGAAAGGCAGGGCTGGAGCCCAGCTGAGAGTGACAGCAGCACCACAAACACAGCACTGAGCTCACAACGTCAGGAATATTGATGTATTTAATACAAATGGCAGGACAGCTGTTCCCAAAGGAGAGGCAGCACAGATACTCTTAACACAGAGTTTCTATGTAATAATAATAACACAGAGTTAATGCAGATACTCTCAACACAGAGTTTCTGGATTATTATTGCCCTCAGAAAGGCACGTAAATAATATTCCTCAGTATTAATTATAATATAGAGGAATAATAATTAAACAAATTATATATTAAAATATATTTAGCATATAAATATTTTAAATATATTTTTATAGAAATATTAAATAGTGTCAGTGCAAAAAGGGGATTCTGACCAAGCCTCCAGCAGCACCAGCCTGGGATCCCTCAGGAAATGGGATTTTCAATTTGTTCTCCCCTCAGGAGACAATATTTCCTTTGGGGACTGAGCAGCACAGCAATGTCCTGCCGAGGGGCCAAATGAAATGATTTCACCCAAACCCTGCACAAACAGGGAGAAGCTGCTCCTCCACCCCAGAGCTGCCCCAACAGCTGAGCACAGAGCAAAAGAGGAGGAAAATCAGCAATTTTTGAGCCCATCACTCACCAGACAAACCCAACAGCCCGGCTGCCAGCAGGACCAGGATGGGGAATTTTTGCAGCATCTCCTGGAGCAGCTGCTGAGCCATCCCGAGGAGGAATATCCCGCCGGGAGCAGCTCCCTGAGGAGCCGCTGCTGCCTCCCAGCGATGGGCATTTGCTGCTGGCCCTGGAGGGCAGAGGGTTGGGTTTCTTTATAACAGCTTGGGCCAGACACCGACCAATAACCCGGCCCAGGGAAAAAAAAAACAACAACAAAACACCCAAAAAACCTGCACCAGTTGGAATCCATCGGTTTTTAACAAAAGGACAGAGAGGGGGTCAGGTGGATTTTGGGTCCAAAAGGTGGAAAATGTGGCAGAGGCTCGTGCAGACCTGGGGGAAGAGTTAAAACACTCTCAGGAGGGCTGGGGGAGGATGTGGAGGGGCTTGGATGCCCCCAGAGGAGGGGAACAGAGCTGGGAGTGCCTCCTGCCAGGCTCAGGGCTCTGGGATTGTCCTCTCTGGAGAAAAGGAGCCTCAGGGGAGACCCCCTGGCTCTCTGCAGCTTCCCCAGGAGGACATGAGTTAATCATAATAATGATAATAATAATTTAATAAATCAGAGTTTCTGGGTAATAATAATAACACAGAGTTAATACAGATAATTATTGCCCTCAGAAAGGCACATAAATAATATTCTTCAATGTTATTTATAATATTGTAGAATATGAAATAAATAAATTATATACTAAAATATATTCAACATATAAATATTATAATTATTATAATATTATAATATAAATAATAAATATAATCTATATTAATATACAATATACATATATAAATATTTTATACATCATATATAAATATTAAGTACTGTATAGATATTAATATAAAATATACATATATAAATATTATATTTATTTTATATCATTATATAAATAGTATTTATTTATTATATAAATAATTAAACACTAAATATATAATATTTAATATCATATATTGAACTGGGTATTAGGAGGCATTTTTTAGCCAGGGAGGTGGTCAAACCCTGCAAACCCTCCTGGAGAGGGGATTTTGTGCAATGCCCTGAGCACACTTTGACTCCTGTTCAGCCCTGGAGTGCTCAGGCAGCTGCACTGGGTGATGCTCTAGGTCTTTTTTAACTGAACTATTCCATAATTCTGATTTTTTTTTTTTGCCAGTAAAGACATCCCCAAGGATCAGCCTGGATCCCAGGGGGGAATGGGGGAATGGAAACCACAGTGAAACAAGCACAGAACTCAAACCTTCTTAAGGGAGAGCCCAGAGGCTTCTTGGGCACCATCACAGCCACACCCTTCTTTGTGTTTTTAGCCACAAACCCCCCCAAAAACTGCAAATATTCCCCTGCAGGCAGCACCGAGCAGGAACCTCTCAGTGCCAAAACACTGAGCCAAAGGTGCAGAGAACATCCTGAGCACACAGAGAACAGCCAGACACAGCCCTGCCTGTCTGGGGCAGTGAACACCTGAGCAAAGGCAGATAAGGGCCCTAATGACAGCTGGGAGCAGCAGGGACAGCCAGGGAGAGGAACAACAACAACAACAACAATTCCCCAGGCCCCAGAAATCCAACAGGGAGCTCAGCAGGGAGGGGGTGGGAAATCCAGGCACAGAAAATTCTCCAAACCTCATGCAGGGAGGTAAGCCCAAATACAGCAGAGATGACAGGGCTCCACCTGAGACCCTGGAAAAGGCTCCCAAATTTAGAGACCACGAGCAAGAGTGTGGGTTTGCAGCTTAGATGGAAACACATTAAATGAAGCAATGGAGAATTTTATGGTTTTAAGGTTAAGATACAGAAGTAGTTATAAAGGCAGTGAGAAGTTTTAAGGTGTAGCTCTGTAGGATTGTGTGTCACTATAGGATTGGATAAAAAAGCACTGGGGCAGGACGTGTGACACATTTTAATTATTATTAAATATTTCACACCAATTAGCCACTGATGTGAAATTAAAACAATATGTGTGGCAGTAGATTATAGTATATTAGTAAATTATTGGCTAATAAACCTTTAAAATCCCTTGTGACCTGTGCTCTTGTGATCACTGACCACAAACTCCTGGTGGTGAAGATGTTCTCACCCTTCATAAGACTGTAGAAAAACAACAATAAATCATGTTTTAATTCATCTCCCAGTGGTCCTGTCTCTCTTAATATCCCAACATGAGGGGTTGGCAGATCCCAGTGCCAGCCCCAGCCCTGCCCTCTCTCCCTGGGACAGCCAGGGGCAGGGGGAAGGAAAAATCCTGGCACTGTCAGAGCACCTGAACCCTCCACGTGGGATTTGTGACCTGTCTGGGCAGGTGTGACCCCAAACCCCCCAGATTATCACACTGAGAGGATCCACTGCACGTTTCCCATCCCAAGAACAAGAGAATCCCCTTCCTCTCAAGTGGGAAGTTGCTCCCTGGAAAAAGAGCTGCTGGATAATTTGTCAGCCCCTGCTCTGAGGGGACAAAATTCCCCCCAGGTGTCAAGGAGGGGACCTGGAGAGCTCCATTTTAAAGTCAAACTGGAGTGGCCTGTGCTTATTCTTCACAGAAATGTAATAAATTCTTCTCTTTCCTGTGTTCAAACCCAAGAAAAGAAAAGCTATGCTGTGTTTATGCTGTATTTAGGGCCATTTATTAAATTTATGTCAAATATTAAAGCAAAGGTGGACTAATGCAAGGTAGCATTTCAGCCAAGATAATAAATCAACTCCTTCCTCCTGATATTATTTCACTGACTTCTGTGGGGGCCCAAATCCACTCCAAAAAGCCACTGAAAAGTTGATGTGCTTCGAATTAATTTTATTAAAGCCAAAAAAAACCTCAATAGCAAGTGAGATGAAGGGCACTTGTGGGAGGTTCCTGAGGAGCTCAGCTGCTGTGCAGGTATTTCATGGAGGAGCTGAGGATGGCCAAGCCATTGAGCTCCCTCAGCTGCTGGATGTGCCTGCAGAGACAACAGGGGAACACTGAAAATTAAATCAAATTTTCAGGGGTGTTTAATGCTGTTATATTCAAGAAATTCCTCTTAAAACTGAATTTCTAGGTAATAATAATAACACAGAGTTAATACAGATACTCTTAACACAGAGTTAATATAGATAATTACTGCCCTCAGAAAGGCACATAAATAATATTCTTCAATATTATAAAGAATATTGAAGAATAAAACCTAAATTAACTAGATATTAAAAAACATTTAACATATAAATATTAATTATATTATAAATATATTTATCTTATGTAAATATCAAATATTATATATATTTATATAAACATACATTTATATATAAATATTGTTTGTATTCAAATATTACATAGATATTTATATAAATATACATTTATATAAAAATATTGTTTGTATTTTATAGAAATATATAAATAGTATTTATTTATTATATAAACTAGTAAAGATATAATATTTAATATCATATATTGAATATAATAAAAGAGGTGGCATTTCAGCTTAACAAAACTAAGAAAAGAAGGAGTTCCCCTTCTGTCTCTGCTGTTCTAGACAAGTCTCAGGGCTGACACTGGTCAGTTTTTCAGGGATCATCACTGAATAACCAAAAAAGAGAAATAAAAAAGGGAGGTTTTGGACCTTACTTGACTCACACCAGTCGGTTTTTCAGGGATTATCACCGAATAACAAAAAACAGAAATAAAAAAGGGAGCTTTTGGGCCTCACTTGACTGACATCGGCTGGCTTTTCAGGGATCATCACCG
>JANPWX010000027.1:95835-126785 GCA_024734555.1 Trochalopteron elliotii | reverse complement strand
TTTTGGGCCTCACTTGACTGACATCGGCTGGCTTTTCAGGGATCATCACCGAATAACAAAAAAAAGGAAATAAACAATGGAATTTGTGGCCCTACCTTGGCTCGGCCGTGCAGAGCCTGCCCAGGGCAGTGGCTGAGTTGTGCTGCACTGAGGTTCTCTGCGCGTCCCCCCCGGCCAGCCGGAGCAGCAGCAGCACCACCCTGGAGCCCAGCAGGGCCGAGGCTGCCCCGGGCAGCTGCAGGCACTGGCTGAGGCAGAAAGCTGCATTGCCCACAGTCAGCTCATCCTCTGACTCCAGCAGCTTCAGCAGCACCTGCAACCCTGGCAGGAGGGGGAATTTCTGTTAGACACACCCTGAGCTGTGCAGGGGCTGTTTCCCTAAAAATCCTGGGGGAGCAAGGGGATTAAGCTGGGTGTTAGGAAGAATTTTTTCATGGGAAGAGTGATAAAGTGACACCGTTTTACACCACGACGACACAGACTCACACTTCAGAAGGCTGAAAATGACTCTTTTGTTTTTGGGATGTGTCTCCCTTTTATACTATTTTACACAGACCAATCTGATTGGTGACACAAAGAGAAATCTCTTCACTCACATTGGTCAGACCAGAGGGACATCAAGAAGTCCCTCCTAGGGAAAAGAATGAAAACAAAGTTACAGTTACAAAAACATTTCTCTTGTTTACAGAAAATTCTCTGGGAAAAGAATTTCAGAAAACAAAAACACCTCAGGCACAAAACCAGGGCTACAGGGAATCTCTGTCAGACACACCCTGAGCTGTGCAGGGGCTGTTTCCCTAAAAAAAACTGGGGGAGCAAAGGGATTAGGCTGGATATTAGGAAGAAGCTTTTTACAGAAAGGCTGATAAAGTATTGGAATAGGGATAAAGAGAGATGAAGTCTGCCTGGGGAGGTGGTGGAGTCACCATCCCTGGATGTGTCTGAAATAAACTGGATGTGGCACTCGGTGCCAGGGTTTAGTTGAGGTGTCAGGGCTGGGTTGGACTCAATGATCTTGAAGGTCTCTTCCAACCTACACATTCTGTGATTCTGTGAAATCAGGAGTTTCACTCACTTTTATCCCCCCTCAGCAGCTCTTCCTGAGCTCTCCTGCTGCTCTTGGTGCAGATGGAAAGGGTCTTGATGGCGTAGCTGGATGTGAGGTGTCCCCCAGCCTGGGGGGTGGAAGCAGAGGGAAAACAAACACAGCTCATCCCCACTGTGCCCCACAACAGACTGGGGCCACGGGGACAGGCCTGAGCCCAAATCTCAAATGAAAACCCTCACAGGGTGTTTATCTCAGGATGAATCACATAAACCTCATTGAATTCCTGCCAGCCATGAGCACACAAAATTCCCTGGATCTCTGCAGCCCAATCCTTTTTCAAACCAACTCCCCTTGACAAGAGCCCAGAGCCACAGATTTTTTTTCTAGACTAACTTGATGTGCACAATCCACACCTGCTGGACACAGATATGCAGCAAAAATTAAACTAAGAATTAAAAAAAAAAAATAAAACAGGCTTAAAATGAAACCTGGGAGCACTGTCACACTGCAGACACATCCTCCAGGGAAAGGAGGATAAGCACAGGGGGAGTTAGATTTGCTCAGGGGGACAATGCAGGCAGAAATAAAAGAAATTTGATTTACTTTCAAGAATTTGAGCATTTTCTTCACCACTCCTCCTTTCACCACTTCCTCCACAGCTGAGGGAGATGCTGGCAGGGCACGGCTCAGCACTCCAGTGGCTCTCTGAATGAGGGGGAAAGGAGAGAGAAGCAAAACCAAACATTTATTGGGCCAGGCAGCTTAATTATTTCGTTTCTTGCAGAGTGAGACTGAAGTAATTAAAGTACTAAAAGGGGAAATTCAGAGGAATTAAGAGAATCCCAGAATTAGAGAATCTAACAAAGAACATCTTTAGGATGTGGTGCTTTTTTTTTTGTCATTTCTTGGAAACTGAGCACAGCAGAGCTTCTGCACAGAGAGAGATGAGCCCAAACTGGGACCAGCACAATTCCCAAGGTGTTCATCCATTAAAAAATAAATATACAAACCCCTGCTAGAGACCAGCCCAGCACTGCTGGCACTGAGAGAAGTGAAACAGCTCAGAACAGCTCCTGAGAGCTCAGGGAAGGGACTCAGATCCCACATCTGCCCTGCCTGGAGGAGCTGCTCTCCCTGGAGTCCCACCCCAATCCCAGGGGCACAATTGTAATTCCCACACAAGAACTGCAAAGACAAACAGCTGCTGAACACCCAAACTGCTCTAGCTCCTTTATTTTTAAGGAGCTTCATACTGAAATGGTTTGTAAGAGCTTCTATTAAGCAGATTTCATGAAAACCTCTTGCATCAAACCACATAAAAATGAATATAAAAGTGGTCTGTTATTTCTTTATTGCTCTTAGGAATGTTTTAGGCTTCAAAGGCCCCTGCACAAGGCACAAGTTTGCTCTGAAGAGCTCAGGAGAGCCAAACCCGGATTTTGTTGGTGACTTACTGTGACAATCCTGCCCTCCTGATGGTTGAGCAGGGCCAGGCACCTGCCACTGATGGGCACAGCAAAGTCCTGGGAAACACAGGGAAAACTCAGGGAAAAATCAGAGAAAACGCAGGGGAAAATCAGAGAAAACTCAGGGGAAAATTACAGAAAACTTAGGGGAAAATTACAGAAAACTTAGGGGAAACTCAGGAGAAGCTCAGGGGAAACTCAGGATCCCAGAACATGGCACAGCTGGAGAGTGATTCCAAACAAGACCATTCATACCACTATGGAAAGATAATTTATGCATTTTACACTGTTTTTTTCCTCATAGCTGTTCATATATTGAAGCTGGTGACGGAGGAGAAAATCCTGTAATATTTTTTTTCACTTTTCAGCCTACTTAAATTTCCGACTACCCTTAAAAATAACCTGCAACACCATCATGTTTTTTAGATCACCCAGATGTTGCCTTACCTGGATGGTGCTGTTGGATTCAAGCAGCATATTCATCATCAGCCCCAGCACTGCAAACACACACTGCTGGTACCCAGGGCTGCTGCCATCAGGGCTCCCATCCTGTGTGAGAGCAGGAAAATCAGATAAATCAGATAAATCAGCTCCCAGGGGCAGGACAGGCCCTTCCTGGGCAGCTCCAGGGGCAGGAAAAGCTCTGGGAGAGGCAGAGCTGGGGACACCTTTGTGACACAAATCTGCACACCCCAAAGTGGGGGTGTTTGAGATTGTTACAAAAATCCCTTCCCACCCCCTGAACCCTCAGTTCCTGTGCTCACAGCACAGCCTCACCTGCAAGGGGACACTTTTAAAGGACACAGCTGGGGGTGGGTTTGGGGACAGCTTCCCCCAAAACCCCAGATGGAGTGAAAGGGCTCAGGGCTGTGAGGGGAGCAGACAGACAGGGCAGAGGGCTGGGAATAGTGAATATATATACTGGGAATAGTGAATATTGTATACTGGGAATACTGAATATTACACGCTGGGAATACTGAATATTATACTGAGAATATTGAATATAATACATTGGGAATACTGAATATTATACTGGGAATACTGAATATAATATGCTGGGAATACTGAATATTTCATACTGGGAATACTGAATTATACTGAGAATACTGAATATTATATACTGGGAAGAGTGAATATTACACACTGGGAATAGTGAATTATACTGGGAATACTGAATATTATATACTGGGAATACTGAATAGTACACACTGGGAATACTGAATATTATACTGAATATTAAACTAGGGCTGTGTAGGACAAAATGTTATTTCTTTATTGCTCTTAGGAATGTTTTAGGCTTCAAAGGCTCCTGCACAAGAAATACTGGAAATACTGAATAGCACACACAGGGAATACTGAATATTATACTGAATATTAAACTAGGGCTGTGTAGGACAAAATGCTGGAGAAAAAGACCATTTTCCTGCCAGAAGTCCATCTCTTACCAGCAGCTGCAGGCAGGCCTGCCAGCACTCCCTGCTCTGGGCCAGCTGTGCCCTCAGCCCAACATCTGCACACAGACTGCCCAGCACAGCCACAGCTCGGGCCAGGGCTGCCTGGTTCCCCTGCCTGGCACACACCTGCAAACACAGCAAGGAAGGGAAAATGAACAGCAGCAAACAGCACATGAGTGTATTCCAGCCCCTCTGGGAGTGGGGAATGGCACCCCAGGAGCTCCCTGGTAAACCCCAAGGTGTGCAGGTTTCCCTCCTTCTCACACTGCTTTGTGAGCTCTGGGGGGAAAGGGATGGATTTTGTGTTCCCTGACCCCAAAGTGTGAACATTTCCTGCAGTCACTCCTTCAGGGCACAGAGCTGTCACATTATCCCCTTTTCTGACCCAGAGATGGGGCAACTGAGAGGCATTTTAAAAACTTTTGTTCCATTTTCAGCTTCATGTGGAGGGTGAGACAATACAGATGTCACAGTTCACAATCAGAAGCCAAACTATTTCTGTCTTATTAGACTTATCCAGTCTTATTTGCAAGGCCATTCTTTGGAACTTGTTTCTAGTTCCATTCCTCTCTCAACAATGCCCATCCTGTTCTATGGCATTTCCAACCATTCCTTACCTCAAGGTTTGCACACAGATAGACATTATGTGAGCTTTTTGTCAGGCTTTGAGAATTCTCTACAAATCCATTTCCCACACAGAGCAGCTGCTGCAGCTGGAATTCCAGCAGGGGATGTGCAGAAAGTGTCAAAGTTATGAAATCATTTTCCTGCTGCTCATTTAGAGAAATGGGAATATTTTACTGGTCACCCCTGCAGCAGAACCAATCTTCCCCCTTCCTCAGCACAGCTTTCTGCACATTTTAAACTTGCTGGTTAAACCAACACATTTTAGATCTGCTGCTGGAATAAAGGATACCCAGGAAAGGGATTCTTTACCAATGTCATCTCCTCACCCTCATGCCTCAGATTAGAAGGCAAAAATCACCCTCCAAGACAGAACAGGTTGCTGACAGGGGATTAAAGTCACATCAAGAAGAACAAAACTCAAAGCTGAAGGTGAAATTATCAGTGAGAATCTGCAACCAAGGCCAGAGTTTATACTGAATATTAAACTAGGGATGTGCAGGACAAAATATTGGAGAAAAAGAACATTTTCCTGACAAAAGCCAATCTCCCACACCCACAGAGCAGACTCAGGACATGTTACACAAAAACAAACAGGAAATACAAAATCAGATCTTCCCTACCAGCAACTGGGTGAATAAGGGTAAAACACCTGTGGAAAACATGGCCCCACACTGGGCTTGGAACCTGTTGGGGGATAAAAACACAAAGTTTTAGTTTAAAAACCAGTAACTTTTTAAACCAAAGTTTTAGTCTAAAACCCAGTAATTTAAAAGCAAGACAAGAGCAACAGAAACCTCAACAACCCCACAGCAAAGGTGGCCAACAGCCTGTCCTTGCCTTGTTTCATACAACTCCAAGCACAACTTTATAGAAATGAATGAGGGATTTAAATTACCTTTTCTCCCCAATTAAGTCAGACAAGATGTTCATGGCACCATCAGCCCTTGCATCAGTGCTCTTGACAAATGCCAGCAAAAGCTGCAGCCATCTGGTGTTACAATAATAAAAAAATCAACCAAAATTTTGTGTCAGCTTTGGTTTAATCATTAAAGATCAAAATTCTAATTTTTTTAGGTTGTTGGCATTTCAAGCCTGTTTCAAGCCTGTTTTAAGCACCCTCTGAGATGTGGCTCATTCCTTTAACCTTTCCTCCCCGGGAAAAATGAACAATCTCTCCTGACCACCCATTATTACTCCAAAGCAGTAAATGGACATTTCTCAGGGTAACTCTGGGAGGAAGCAGCAGGACAATGGGATCAAGGCAATGGAATGGTGCTTCCTTCCCCACTCAGTGAGCCAGGGCAACACTAAATAACCATAAATCCCAATTTTTAAATGAGGAGACACTCCCAGCTGGGGTCCAGGAGATTTTTAGAGGCACCAGGGTAAGTTTTGCCTCAGTGCTACACGGGTTTAAAGGAAGGGACTCAAAATTACAGGGATAATTTTGGTTTTATTTGTTTCAGACACCAAAACTTCCTGCAGTTCTACCCCACACACCCAACTGGTGCTTTTGCCAGGCCAGGGCTGTCCCCAAGGGGCAGAACTCAGTGTCACTGTGTCCCCTCAGAGAGTTTTCCCTGGAGCTGGGGCAGTTCTGAGCACTGAACTCGGGACACTGAACTCAGCCCTGCAGGAGGTTTTCTCTCAGCCCTGCAGGAGATTTTCTCAGCCCTTTAGGAGGTTTTCTCTCAGCCCTGCAGGAGATTTTCTCTCAGCCCTGCAGGAGATTTTCTCAGCCCTGCAGGAGGTTTTCTCTCAGCCCTGCAGGAGATTTTCTCTCAGCCCTGCAGGAGATTTTCTCAGCCCTGCAGGAGATTTTCTCTCAGCCCTGCAGGATTTTTTCTCCCAGCCCTTTAGGAGGTTTTCTCTCAGTCCTTCAGGAGTTTTCTCTCAGCCCTGCAGGAGTTTTTCTCACAGCCCTTTAGGAGGTTTTCTCCCAGCCCTTTAGGAGGTTTTCTCTCAGCCCTTTAGGAGGTTTTCTCTCAGCCCTACAGGAGTTCTCTCTCAGCCCTGCAGGAGTTTTTCTCACAGCCCTTTAGGAGGTTTTCTCTCAGCCCTGCAGGAGGTTTTCTCTCAGCCCTGCAGGAGGTTTTCTCTCAGCCCTGCAGGAGGTTTTCTCTCAGCCCTGCAGGAGTTTTTCTCCCAGCCCTTTAGGAGGTTTTCTCTCAGCCCTGCAGGAGGCTTTCCTGCTGTTCTCACCTGCTCAGGTCCTGCCTGAGCAGCAGCCTCCGGCCCCTCTCGTTGTCTGAGTAGAGGGAGATCAGAGCCAGGGTCTCCCTCTGGATCTGGGGGCTGCCAGAGGAGAGCAGCTCTGCCAGCTGGGCACCCACATCAGGCTGGGACAGCAGGAGATGCTGATTTTCCTCTGGAAAGAGAGGGAAAACCTCAGAAAAATGCCACTCGTTTTATTTTATTTATTTTTCCAGCATAAATATTTTATTTGGCATCAGCTGAACCCCACGAGTCAACACAGACACCAATATTCTGCATTTCCACTTAACCCACTGCTCACCCATGTGGGTATTCCCTAAAGAACAGAGGCAGGTACCTGCCCAAGATTGTTAATTCTAAAATAATTCAGCCTCCCCTTCTATAAAACTCTGCTTTTTGCAGGTTAAACTGCTTGAAACAGAGAAAATTGTGTGAGTGGTATTATCTTCAGAGCAGCAAAAATCACAGGGGATTTACTTCCCACCCCTTGTGTGGATCTGAAATGCTCAGAGAGTGGAAATTTCCTCCTGCCAAAGTTATGGCTGCATCCAACACCTGCAAAACTCGGGCTGCAACCAGGTCTGGATGGATGCAGGTGCTGTGAGAGAGGGGTGGCCGTGCCCAACCCCATTCCCAGCCCCAAAAATGCCCTAATTTTCACACAAGAGCAGGGGAGAGTGTGGATTGCAGGCCTTTACCGTTGCCAGCACAGGCAGCTCTCCACAGGAGGAGAAGGGAAACACACAGCTCCACCTCAGCTGGGCTTTTGCTCTCTGCACAGAAGGCCCTGAGCGAGTAAACAGAAAGCCCTGAGTGAGAAAAATCAGCTTGTCAACAGAGCAAAGAATGATCAAACCAGCAGGGATCAAACCAGGGAATGGAAATTTGCACAGCTTCATCCCTCAGGTCTGTTTGCAGCCACCACCCAAAATCTGGATGAACCCCCAAAAGTCTCAGAGCTGAACACCCAAATAATTCCCTGGTGCCTGATCACAGCCCCAGGGGGTGCAGCCAGAGCCTTCAGATGTTCTTTTATATTCAGAGTTTTTCTGCAAAGCTGCTCTCAGCACCAGGGATAGGATAACTGCAGACACAAACAGAAATCAGTGAATTCTCTCCCTGCATCTAAGGGAGCACTGTCTGTGTCAGAGTCAGCCACAAGCCCCTCCATTCAGACACTAAAATCTGGGGTTACATCCTCCTCCCATCAGTTCATCTGCATTTCAAGAGGTGATTCTGTTTCTTGAGAACAATATTCCCCTTTCCCCGGCTGGAATCCCCCTCTGGAGATCTCTCACCCTCTGACAGCCTCGTTCCTGAGGATACTGAAGCCATTGTTTGTCCTGAAGAACGTTTGCCCAGTGCCTGGAAGGGACAAACAGCTCAGGTGTGTGACAGCCTGGGCAGGCTCCTGCTCTTCCTGCACGGTGCTAAAAGAAAAGGTCACTGCAGCAGCAGCTCTGGGGAAAAACATCACTGAAAACGGGGGGAAATTCAGGAATGAATGAAGTAGGAGGGGTTTTGAAGCTGAAAATTGCTCTAATTCATGGCTGGTGGTGTTGGCTCCAAGTGAAAGACTGTGTAGGAAAGCTGAAACACAAAATTGGCTTTGTAACTCAATGGGCTTTAACAGAAAACCAGAAATATTTATAAACAAATGAGACCCAAACCCCTAAGAACTCTCAGCAGCTCAGCTACAACATCAGTCTGATTCTAAAAAATGCAGTAAACACCTAGTGGCCAGGCTGAACTATCCAACGCTGCCAGTTTTATGTTTTAAACACAGGAACAGTTACTCTGGTCCTTTAAACTCTGCTCCCTCACCCTGCTCTGCCTGGGTTACACCTTCCCAAAATTAGCAATTTTTGCAGCAAACACTCACAGTCCTTCACAAGCTCTGCCAGGAGCCTGATGGCCCCTGTGTAGTAGAGGATGTCCTGGCCAGGGCTGCTGATCCTCTGCAGCAATTCCTGGATGGATAAAGCAGCGACATTCCCAGCCTGGAATTCCCTCTCTGCTCTCTCCTCATCTCTCACCCTCTTCTCCTCCAGCCTGGCCTGGCTCACACAGTCTGGGACAGCACAAGGAAAAATCACAAGGAAAAAATCACAAGGAAAAAGAATCACAAGGAAAAAAAATCACAAGGGAAAAAATCACAAGGAAAAAAAATCACAAGGAAAAAAATCACAAGGAAAAAAATCACAAGGAAAAAAATCACAAGGAAAAAAAATCACAAGGAAAAAAAATCTCAAGGAAACCAAGAGTGGAAGGGAAATTCTGTCCCATCTTCACCAGAAAACCAGTGGGAAAATATTTTATTTCTTACCTTTAACCAGGTTTTCCTTCTGGGGATCAATCTGCAGCATCTTCTCATAGCACTGCCTGGCCTGGAGGGGAGGAGAAAAGGGCTCTCAGTTTCAGCTAGGAACAGGAAGATGATACCAGTGATATCCCAGTCAGATCCCAAAAGCTTTTTTTGGTCCTTAATAAATGTGAAAAATAAAATTTATGGAGAGGCAGATGTCAAAACTCTCAAAAAAGTCAAATATTCCTGGTCCCTACATCTGCCTGCTGTTGCAAATTTAAAAGGAAATTTTCCAGTGAAACCCAAGGGGCAAAAAATCAGAGTTCCAGTGAGAAAACAGAAACTGAGGCACGGCAGGAAAATTTCTCCCTCTCACCCACCAAAGCAAAATAAAACGTGGTCCCATGGCCCCAAAATTCAGCCAACTCACCTCAGTGAAGTGCTGCAGGGCCAGGTGAGCTTTCCCCATGAGGAAATAGGCTTTAAGGCAGTTTTTATTGCACTGAGATTAAAAAGAAATTATTTTTTAGTTACGTGTTTAGAAAATTTCAGCCTGTCAGTATTTTTTCCAGCATTCTGATTAATAATTAGAGCTGTCCAAAGCAAAGATTAAGGTATTTATACCATTTATTATTTATTAGAGGTGTCTAAAGTTTTAATGCTGAATTATTGCCCCCAAGAAACACAAGGCTTGAGGTGAGGGTGGAATGCAGGGTTTCCAAAAGATGATTATTTTCCTGTTCATTTGAGGCAAAAATGTGGTTTTCTGTAAATAATCCTGATTTTAGAGGTTTTTTCCCACTTGACAATTCTGGGATTACCTTTAATGCCCACTCACAGTCACTGATGGCCTTCTCATACTCACGGAGCTTCAGGTAGGCCTGAAATAAACCCCCCAAAAAAGTCCAGGCAGAAGAATTAGAATCCTCCAAACAATTTCTGCTCGTCGTTGTACAAACACTTGCTAATTAAAAAGAATAAAATCAGGCTGCTGATTGGCCTGGCCAATTGATTTTTAAGGTAATTTCCATTCTTGTCAGCCATCTGCCTGGATTTTCTAGAATCAATTTAATAGAATTACACACACATACACAGAGGCAAACAGAGAATGCAATGCAAACATCTCACTCTAAAGAAAAATGCTTTTCTCCTGAAAAAGCATTAATAATAATAAAAAAATCAGAATATTTAAATCAGACTCAGAGCATACAAGGCAAACAGAATGCAAAGCAAATATTTCACTCTATGGTTATAGAAATGATTCCTGAAAAAACATTAATAATAATAAAAAAATCAGAGTATTTAAGTCACAAACACACAGAGCATACAAGGCAAACAGAGAATGCAAAGCAAATATTTCACTCTACAGTTATAGAAGTGATTCCTGAAAGAGCATTAATAATAATAAAAAAAATCAGAGTATTTAAATGAAACTGGGAATGGGAATGATTTTGTCCCACTTGTTCTGGAGGAGCAGGGGCTCACCACATCCAAGAGAAGAATGTTTTGGGGATTTATCCTGGCACAGCAACACAAAAAGCAGCCAGAAGTGGCTCCTGGCCTGCCACTGACCTGTGCCCTGTTTGTGTACAGCTCCTGCTTGTCCCTCAGCTTCTGCAGCCCCTCTGAGTACCTCTGGATGGCCAAGGCAAACTCTCCTGCCCTGAAGGCCTCGTTCCCCTGCTCCTTCAGGGCTGCAGGGCAGCACAGAGCAGTGAGAACAGCAATTCCCCTGAAATTCCCCCTGATGGGACTGAGGGGACAGAGACCAGGCTCTGGAACAGCCACCAGGATTCCAGCCCAGCCAGTATTCCCAAGGCTTTCACTGCAATCCTTCCTCTTCAGAGGGAAAACTGAGCCAGCCCAAGTTCCCTCCTTCCATCCCAAACTCCCTTCTTCCATCCCAAACTCCTTCCCTCCATCCCAAACTCCCTCCTTCCATCCCAAACTCCCTCCCTCCATCCCAAACTCCCTCCCTCCATCCCAAATTCCCTCCATCCATCCCAAACTCCCTCCCTCCATCCCAAACTCCCTTCTTCCATCCCAAACTCCCTCCATCCCAAACTCCCTCCTTTAATCCCAAACTCTCCCCTCCACCCCAGTCCAGCAGCACCATGAGGAGATGATGGAGAACACCAGGATGCAGCAGCTCTGAGGATTCCCTAACCCTGTCCCAGGGCTGGGGGCACAGACAGGCCAAGCTGGGCCTCCCTCAGTCCCTGTCAGGGCATTTTTGAAGGGACCAGCCTGAAAAGTTTCCAGCAGTCACCGTTTGCCAGCTGCTCATTCCTCCTCCTCCTCTGGGCTCGCTCTTTGGCATCCTTTTCCAAAGCTGCCAGGAAGCCATCTTCCAGCCAGGAGAGTTGGTGGCGTTTTAGTGGGGAAAAAAAAAGAGCAAACTTGATTAAAATAGAGAAAACCCCAATAATCCCTAGGGTATATTATTAAAATAGAGAAAACCCCAATAATCCCTAGGGTATATTATTAAAATAGAGAAAAAAACCCAATAATTCTTAGGGTATATTATTAAAATAGAAAAAACCCCCAATAATTCCTAGGGTATTTTATTAAAATAGAGAAATAAACCCAATAATTCCTAGGGTATATCATTAAAATAGAGAAAAAAACAATAATCTCTAGGGTATATTATTAAAATAGAGAAAAAAACAATAATCCCTAGGGTATATCATTAAAATGGAGAAAAAAACCCAGTAATTCCTAGGGTATTTCATTAAAATAGAGAAAAAACCCAATAATTCCTAGGGTATATCATTAAAATTGAGAAAAAAACAGTAATTCCTAGGGTATTTTATTAAAATATAGAAAAAAGCCAGTAATTCCTAGGGTATTGCTGAGTGATTTCTTAATAAAAGCAAATCCCAAGGGGAGGTTTCAGCAATGAAAGTGGAAAGTGGCTGACAAGCTGTCACAAACCATGGTGATGCCACCCCTGAGGACAGGCACACCTGCCTTGCTGCAGCTCCTCTCCAGGGCCAAACAAACAGGTTTGCTTTGAAATTCACAATGAAAAGTGTTTGGATGAGGAGCCAGAATAGAACAAGGCTCCCACCTGTGAAAAACACAGCCAAGCTGGTAAAACCCTGAGTGTGCTCATAGATCTGACTGAATTCTGGTTAAAGACACCAGGAAAAGTCAGCCTGGACTTTGGCAGGGGTGGGATCAGGTCTAGCATGGACTCCAGCCCTGCTAAAACTGGTTTTAGAGCTGTGACAGACTGAGAGGACTGACAGGCACTGTCCTACCTGCATCCACTGCCTCGGGCCTGGCCGTGCCCTGCAAGAACACAAACACAGCACAAATATTGTGGGGAGAAGCCACAGCAGGACAGCAACACTTGGCTGGGCTGTACAAAGCTACAGGGAATGTCTGGGAGCATCTGAAATACCCAGACTGACACGCAGAAGGAGCATCAGTTTGACATTTAAACAAAGGCTGGTGAGGGTTTGATAAATCCTGACATTCCTGGAAAGGTTCCATCTGTGTCTTTAAAGAGGCAAGACCTGAAGTGAGCCCAGCTTTAATTTCAGAAGGAAAAGCCCTTACAGAAGTGTTGATGAGTGTTCTGTTCACTGTGGTCCTGCTCTCCTCCTCCTCCTCCCCCTCCCTGCTGGCTCCCTGCTCTTGGAGCCTTTTCTCTGTCTCAGCAATAGCTTTTTCCTGGACAGCCGAGTCCGGGGAGTTCAGGCCTTGCAGCAAATTGGCTGAAAAGTCACAGAAAAAAACCCAGTAAAAATATATATATACACACACAGGAGTTCATACGTGGAGGCACCAGGAGTTCAGGTGGCACCTGCTTTGGAGTGAATAAGGGTAAATGTGAATAAGTGAATAAGGCATCACTGCCCAGGATAGCTTTTACCATAAAATCACAGAATCCCGGGATGGTTTGGGTTGGAAAAGACCTTAAACCCCACCCAGTCCCACAGGGCAGGGACACCTCCCATAGACCAGGACGCTCCAGCGTGGCCTTGGGCACTTCAAAGGAGCAGAAACTTTCCCAGGGTCGATTTCACTGTAAATAAACAGAAGCTTTCTCGGGGTCCATTTCACTCTAAATAAACAGAAATTTTCACGGGGTCGATTTCACAGTAAATAAACAGAAACTTTCCCAGGGTCGATTTCCCGTCACTTTCAGGAGCCACCTACAACTCCTGCCGGCGTTACCGAAATCCACAGGAGCCAGCGGCTCTCGGCATCCCAAATAAAACCAGGAGGCCCTCGAAGCCTCCCCTCACGGGGAAACACCCAACAAACCGACCCGGAGAGGGGCACAGCGGCGATTTTCCCCTTCCCCACCGATTTTCCTCTTTCCTTGCCCCCCAGTTCTCCCCTTCCCTTGGCTGTCCCCGCGCTGTCCCCGCGCTGTCCCCGCCGGGCCCCTCCGGCACTCACTGACATCGTCCACGCGGCGCAGGAAGCGCTGGAAATCCGCCTCCGTGTCCTCGTCCCGCAGCATGGCCCGGGGGACACCGGGGGACACCAAGGGGACAGCGGGGGACACCGAGGGACAGCGAGGGGACACCAGGGGACAGCGAGACCCGCCGGGCCCGGGCTCGAACCCGCGGCGCCGTTGCCAGGGGAACGCGGCGCCCGCTGGGGGGTGTGGCGATGCAAGAGAGGGCGGGGCTATGCAGATAAGATGTTGGCGTGTGATGTATGTAAATGAGATGGGCGGGGTTATGCAAACGACCGGCAATTTGGCGGGAAAGCGGCTTGCCAGGCCCGCGGGCTCCCGGCGCGGAGCCCCGGGATTATCCCGGGATTTATCCCGGGTGGGAAAGAGCTCCGGCAGCACCGAGCCCACCCTGTGAGCCAGCCCCACCCTGTCACCAGCCCAGGGCTCGGATTGCCACGTCCGGCCCTTCCCGGGACACCTCCAGGGCGGGCAGCCCCTTCCAGTGTTTAAACCTTTCCAAGGAGAAATTCCTGCTGATGGCCGACCTGAAGCTCGTCGTGATTTTTATGCCAAATTGGGATTATTTTTCTGTTAAAATCTCCCTGAGAGGCTGCGGCTTTGCGGATCTCTGCGAGGCGATGGAAGCTGTCGGCCACCGCAGGGAGCCAGAGCATCGCGGAGCTGCGCTGCCAGAAATTGCCATTCCCGGCACATCCGCAGCCCGGGAACGGCACATTCCGCACGGAGGGAACCCGGCAGCACAAGGACGGCTCACCCTAAGGGTGAGAGACCTCTCTGCGAAGCGACAGCCCGGCCACATCCATCGGCCTCCGCTCCCACATCCCGCCCCATCGGCTGGGAGATGAAATCCTGAGTCCCGGAGAGGTGCCAAGCTCCACAAGCAGCGAGAATTCCCCATCCCTTCCACCCCTTGGCTGTAGGAACAGCCAGGATTTCCCTTTTCCCCCCTCATGCAGCAAACTCAAACAATTCCCTTCCCTCCTGTCACCACCCTCCATCCCAAAGGGGTTTTTTTCCCCTCTGATGAAGCTGTTCCCAGCCCAGTGTCCAATTAAAAACACCCCCGAGGCCACAGCCGGGGCAGTGGGGTGCTCAGGAATTTGGAGTTTATTTGGGGTTATCCCACAAAACCTGGGGAATAAAGGCACACAGGGCAGCAAACGTGCAGAGGGGAGAGACACTTTTAGTCTCTGAATACTTAAAATGATGCTCTGAAGGTCATGCACAATATTCATATACTGATATCTGATAGAAGGCCAGGTAATGATGATTTCTAGAAGGGATGAGAGAAAGAGGCAGCTCAAAAAATCTCCCTCCACCTCCCTCCAGCCCCCCAGCCCTGCTCAGACTTACCCCAAATTCAGCCCGGGGGAAAAGGAGCCACACTCAGCCAAGGTGACACTGCCAGCCGGGTGCCATGGCCTTAACAGAGGGAGAGACGAGGGAAAAATAAAAATTAAATGGAAATTAAAAGGTCTGAGGGTTGAGAAAACGTCTGGAGAAACATAAAGGTCTAACAAAGGATCTCTCAGTGGCTTTGCCACTGAGCACAGCCCTGGCTCCAGAGGCAGGAAAATCCCTTTTCACTTCTCTGGGAGGAGAGGGAGGAACCCCTGAGCTCCTCCAGGTTCAAAGGGCGCAGCAGGGAAAGGCAGAGCTGGTTCCATCCAGGCACGATGGGCAGGGACTGGGGGCACTGAGGGATCTCAGAAGGGACAACCCCAGAGCCTCCCCTGCCACCCCAACCAGGGACTTGGGCCAGTTGATGCTTCCCCACTCGAAAGCAGTTGGTGTTTTTTACCTCAAATGGTCATGGAGTGACTTAAAAAGCCCTTTTTCATCAAAATGGAATCCTCCGTGTGAATATAAATTCTATTTTGCCAGGATTTGTGAAGGTCAGACAACCCTCCCCTCCCTGTAATCCCCAGTGTAAAAAAATTAAGTTGGGCAATTGGGTCAATTTTTAGCTAGAATTTAGGAAAAAAAAAAATCAAGACTTTAAAATGAATTAATTGAATCAATTAATTACATTCAAAGCTCATTAAGTTCAGGCACCCAATTCAGTCTGGGCAGAGGTCACCTCTTATACCCAACACTCCAGCCACACTTTCCACAGCCAGACAACAGAAAAGTGCCTTTTTTGGGGGGAGAAAAAAGCTTCACAGTAGCTGTGAAACTGCATTTTTGTGTTTGTTATCTCCTGGAAACGAGTAAATAAACATAGAGGGACAAAGAAATAAACTTTGAGGTGCTTTTAGTGCCACTCAGTTGGGAGGAGGCAGCAGGACCAGAGCAGCTAAAGAAGGGCAGACTGCAGGCATCATCTTTTTTTTTTTTTTTCTTTTTTTTGTAGTTTTTATTTGAACACAGTATTCTGACAGAATGCAAAGTCAAAATCCTCAGTTAGTATCAGTATTTACACCAGTGAGAATGGGGATAAAGGTGGAGTCGATGTTTCACTCGGTAAAAAGATTTTTTGTTTTTTTCTTTTTTTAACAAGATAGAAGGCCCCCAAAAGTAGGGAATGCTGGGGAAGGATGGCCATGGAGGGGCTGAGAACAACTATCAAAACAGCCTGGTGGTGAAAAATGTGGGGTTTGAAGGCTCCATAGAAAAGTGTGAGGAGAAAACGCCACTCTGGAAGCCGACGGGCGGGATGCACTATTGTCACCTGTACGAATGGTGCAGCACGAGATGGCAGCTCCTGGGACACTGGGGACAGGCAGGGGTGGCCATGGCACTGCCACTGGCCCTGGGGGAGCCATGGCAGTGTCACCAATCCTAGGGACAGAGACATGGAGCAGCCACGGCAGTGCCACCAGCTCTGGGACAGCCACGGCAGTGCCACCAGCCCTGGGACAGCCACAGCAGTGCCACCAGCTCTGGGACAGCCACAGCAGTGCCACCGGCCCTGGGATGGACACACAGAGCAGCCACAGCAGTGCCACCAGCCCTGGCAGTGCCACCAACCTCAGAGCAGGCATGGCAGTGCCACTGACCCCAGGGATGGACACACGGGGCAGCCAAGGCAATGCCACCACCCCTGGAACGGCCACGGCAGTGCCACCAGCCTGGGATGGACACAAGAAACAGCCATGGCAGTGCCACCAGCCCTGTAACAGCCACAGCAGTGCCACCAACCTCAGGCTGGTCCCCTCCCCACAAGGGGACAGGACAAAGCCCTGAGCTGGCTGGGAAGGGGCTACTTGGAAATGAAATATGGATTTGCTGTTCAGGGCGATGTAAAGCCACCACAGGTGAGGGAGGGGGCACTGGAAGGAGCTGCTGGACACAGCTCAGGGTTCCCTCCTGCCTCCATCCACCCCAAAGCAGAGCTGTGGACACAAGGGACCCTCCAGCCCAGCCAGAGCCACCCCCAGACTGTCCCTGGGGGCTGGGCTGGGCTCTGAGCTCATCACCTTTTGGGACAAAATCGCCAATCCAGGTGGGGCAGCTCCCCCAGTGCCCACCTGGCAGGAGCTGGTGGAGGTCCCTGTCAGGTTTTTGGGAATGTTGTTTCCTACCAGCTGCTCAGTTTCGGGGGTTACAGCACACACAGGTGACAGAACAGCCAGGACTGGGCACAAAAAGGGACAAAGGGACATCAATATGGAGGCACCACTGCTGCCCAGCGCTGCCCAGCTGCCTTTTAGGGATTCATTTCCTGGGGGGAAAGAAAGGAATCCTTGGGATGATGAGCCCAAGGTGCCCAGAGCTCAGGGACACTGCTGTGACAGGCCTGCCTTTGGCACCAGGCTCGGGAATGAGGATCCATCCTGCCCAAAATCCAGCCAGGACAGGCAGGGGAGCCCCAGCCCGCCCCTCCAGCCCTCCCCGTGAGCCCCAGGAGCTGAGGGAAACAAAATGCAAGAAAACCCCACAGTTAGCAAATGACAAGACCATTTGTTTCTCACAGCTGGGAATGGTGTGATGCCACTGGAACAGACTGCATATTCCCAAGGAACACACGGACACAGCCTCCACACCCCGCTCATCCTTCTGGGAACGCCACACTCAGCTCGGGTTGCTTTTCTCATTTAAAGGCTTCTGCTCTTTGTAAGAGTTGCTCTCTTTCTCTTTGTTTTTTTCTTTTTTTTTTTTTTTTTAAATTTTATTTTATTTTTTATTATTATTATTTTTAAATTATTTTAATTCCTGAATATTGATTTTTTTTTTGTCTGTTTTGTTTCTCAAATCTGAACTAGCGCTACACCTTCCACATCCAAACTATGTTGAAGCTTTTATTATTTCAATACTATGACAAAAAACACGGTTCACACTAAAATAGTCACGCACCCACAGTGCACAAGCTTGCAGATCTAAAGTAGAATTAAAAAAAAAAAAAAAAAGAAAATAAAAGGGAAAATAAAATAAAATTTAAAATTAAAATTAAAAAAAAAAAAAAAAAGGAAATAGTACCCAAAACCCCAACAGGAGGAACATCTCTATACAATGGGCTGGTCTCTCCCTACACTCTTCTGCCTTCCTTCTGCTCAAAGCTCCTTTTCACCCCCAAATCTCAGTGTTGCTCCACAATTCTGATGATAAATCCCATCAATCAGCTCTCCCACCCCAAATCTCACTGTTGCCCCATGATTCCTGATGATAAATCCCATTAATCAGCTCTCCAACCCCAAATCTCGGTATTCTCTACGATTCCTGATAATAAATCCCATTATTCAGCCCTTCCCCAGCTCTGCAGGATGCCCAGGGACGTTCCTGGCACAGAATTCCAGGGCTTGGGTCCTGCAGGGGATGGGATGGACCAGGAGGATCCCAAGGGAAGGATCCCCCAAGGATCACCTGGTGGGGCTGGACCTGCAGGAAGGGGCTGGAATCTCCCCAGCACCTTTGGGGGAAAAAAAAATCTTGATTTTTTTTGGTTGGTTTTTTTTTTAGGGTCAGAAGACATGGTATTTACTCAAATTGGAACTGACTGAAATTGGAATTTATTGAAATGTGTGTTTACTGAAATTGGGATTTTCTGAAATTGGTGTTTACACCAATTGGGATTTTCTGAAATTGGGATTTTCTGAAATTGGTGTTTTCTGAAATAGGTGTTTACTGAAATTGGGATTTTCTGAAATTGGTGTTTACTGAAATTTCAGGTATTCGCTGATATTGGTATTTACTGCAATTGGGTTTTTCTGAGATTGGGATTTTCTCAGATTATAATTTTCCAAAATTGGTATTTACCAAAACTGGAATTTGCTGAAATTAGAATCTGCTGAGATTGGAATTTACTGAAATTGGGATTTTCTGAAATTGATATTTTCTGAAATTGGTATTTTCTGAAATTGGTATTTACTGAAACTGCAATTTTCCAAAACCAGAATCTGCTGAGATTGGAATTTACTGAAATCAGGATTTTCTGAAACTGGAATTGACTGCAAGTGGGATTTTCTCTGATTGATATTTTCCAAAATTGGTATTTACCAAAACTGGAATTTGCTGAAATTGCAATTAGCTGAGATTGGAATTTACTGAAACTGGTTTTTTTTTCTGCCACTGGAATTTTCTGCCATGATCAGGAGGGATGGATTTGGTCACACACCTGAGCCCAGACCAGCCCAAACTGTCCAAACACTCCCTTGTGCTCCTCAGAGCTCCGGGAGGGTTCCGTGAAGGAAAGGGGAGAATGTCCTAAAAAAGCAGAGATGATATTTCTCTTATGCAGTCAGGCCCAGGTCCAGCGAGGGACTTCAAACTAAATTTAAGCACAGAAGGATTTTCCCCAGCAATTCCCTCAGCACAAGCAGGTTTGGGGATTGCTGGACAAAGCCCTTGACTGGTGGCCAAGTGGTTTGAACACCCCCACCCCCCCCAAAAAAAAACCCCAAACCCAACCCCAGCATCGCTTTTCTTCTTACTCCAGTAAGAAATAATAATAATAATAATAACAATAATAATAATAATAACAATAATTAAGAAAAGAGAAAAGGGGAAACGACTACTGTAAACATCCATGGTTGAAAATGTCTCCCTTTGCAAAGCAAGCATGCTGCTACCCTAGTGTCTACAGGACTGGATTGACTGAAAAACCAAAAAAAGAAAAGAAAAAAAAAGAAAGAAAAAAAGAAAAAAAAAAAGGCATCTATTTTACACATCCATTTCAACACAACGAAAGTTTAAAAAATATCTGTCAATTGTAAACACTGGAAAGAACAAAGTTGGCAAACCAAAAAAAAAAAAAAAAAAAAAAAAAAGAAAAAGAATTGAACGTAAAATTGAAAAAGAAATGTAGAGTCTGAATACTGCAAATTGAAATACATCCCCCGAAGCTGCAATTTTGGCATTCTTCCTAAAAAAACAGATAATAATAAACCCCAAATAAAGGTCTAACGTGGCGAGCAGGATTCAGTCACAAAGAGCTCAAGACACTTTGCATACTGACCAGATACAAGGTGAACAGAAATTATAACTTATTTATGAGGCTTTACATATTTCAAACTCGACTGAAAAGTATAAAAATAAATTGTGGACTTTGTTCTTTAAGCACCAGCTGTGCCCAGCAGCACAGTGGTTATCTCTGCTATACTAACAAAGGAAACAACAGGGTCTCTTTTCTTTTTTTTTTTTTTTTTGTCTTTTTTTGTGGTTTTTTTCGTGTCTAGGACTACTTGATTTTGAGCTTCCCAACCACACTGCAACCAGCATTGCAATGTTTGCTTGTCTGAATACACCCAGGGCCAGCTGAGCCCTGATTTGGTGACGGGTTTAACCCTGTTCTTAACATGTTTTACTTTTTAAAAGCAAGTGCACAACGAATAGAACCTGTCTAGAAATCTCAAAGAAACCAAAAAACAGAAATTAAAAAAAAAAATCAAAAACAAAAAAGAGAAGAGGAAAAAAAAATAAAATAAAAGGAAAAAAAAAGAGACATTCCCTCCCTCCCCCCATTTATGCATTTTTTTTTTCTGGTTGGTTTGTTTGTTTTTCTTTTTTAAAAAAAGGCAACAGACACTAGAGGAATGAGATGGGTGTGTGGGTTGTGATTTCAATGCTCGGGTGAAGGATTCTGCCGTCCCCCTCTGGCGGTGCTGATCATGCTTTGCTCTCGTTCTCGTTTGTTTGTGTGGCTTCGTTGGGCACCGTCTTCACTTCTGCCGCGGGGCTCTTCCTGTCCTGCACGGCGCCTTTGTCCTCTGCGGGCATTTTCCTGGGGAGAAGCACCACAAGGACACACTTTAGAGGCACAGAAACACGGGCTGGGCTGAGATAGCCACGGGGACAGAGTGTTTGTCTGGGAACAAAGGGATTTGGGAGAGCAAAACCTGCATTTCCTGACGCAGGAATAAGGAAAAGCGGGCTCAGCACCCACACCCTGGCTCTTTTAGTACTGGATTAAGCTTTTTTCTTTGGCTTTTCCTGCCCTGGGTTGTTGGCTCAGGGCTCAGAAACCTCACAGAGCTGCAGAAGGATTTGGCTTTAGCACCCGAACTCCCTGATAATTTAGCAGCAATCCCATGTTTTTTGTGTCCCAGGAAGCCAGTCCTGAAATCCCCAGGATGCTGGAGAAAGGGGAACACAGAGGACAGGAATTGTGTCACAGACATTTTCACAAGAGTGAGGGAGGTGACCACCCTCAGTGGTGACAACTGCCACATCTGCAGCACAGCTGGGACCCTCCCCCAGGTGCTGTTTTTTCTCTCCTGCCCAGCTTGGGGTACTCCCCCTCCCTGCCCCATCTTGGGGACAACTCCAGAGGTTCCAATGCTGTCACCCTGCACAGGGCACTGCCTGCTGCCCAGCCTGGCCCTGAGTGAGTCCTGACCTGCAGGACCTCAGCACTCTGCACACCAACCTGGACTATTCCTGCTCTCCTTTATGAAAGAACAACCCAGGACAGACAAAGCTGCCCAAAAGCCTGAACAACAAACACACTCCTGCTAAACCCCCTTTCCTCTGCCTCCCTGGTACAGCCTACTCCTGCTCTCCTCCTGCCACCTTCCAAGCCAAGCCCTGTGGGCTCTCAGGTGAGTTAGCTGGCTGAAGGAAACAGTGAGATTAGTCAAGAGAACACCCAACAGAGGACACAGCACGAGCACCAGGGCACAGGGACACAGCACACAACCAACACAAGAGTAAAGGCGGCCGTACTCGGTCTTCGCGGGGGCAGAGCCCTCTGCAGCAGCAGCAGCAGCAGCAGCAGCAGGCTCGAGGGCTTGCCCGCCAGCCCCGCTGGCAGCAGGAGGAGAAGCAGTGCCAAGAGCTGCAAAAACATCCTTTGCAAGGTCAATGTCTGGTGGCTTGAAGGTCCCTTCGTCCATTTTAAAGTCCTCGTTCTGCGAGGGGTTGGCGGCGCCGCCCGAGGCAGCCTCGCTCTTCGCGTTGCTCGGGTTCTTGGGGGTCTCTGCTGGGCTCTTCACCGTGCTGGGCTGCACGGGCTCCTTCTCGGGGCTCTTGGCCCCCTCCTGCTTGGGCTCTGAGGGAGCTGCAGGGCTGGTGAGGTTGGCAGGGCTGGGGGCGGCCGCCTTGTTGCCGGCTTTGGCGGCGTCGGCCGCGGCGGCGCTGGGGCTGAGCACGGCCTGCCCCGGCAGGACACTTGAAGATAAATTATTGGTGGCCGGAGCAGAGCTGGGGGTGTCGCTGAGATCAACAAGAGGGGCCACTTTGGGGGTGGTGGAGGAGGGCGGTGGTGACGACACCGGGGCGGTGGCCGTGCCCTTGGCCGGGGTGGCCTGGCTGGGGCCCGCGGCGTTGGCGTCGGGAGTGGCCGTGGCCGGAGGGGCAATGCTGGAGGTCAGCGTGGTGGTCTCGCTGGTGGGGCTGTTCTGGGCAGTGGCAAAGGTCTCAGTGATAGTGTCAGAGTTAGTGGTGCCCGTGGTGACAGAAGGCAGCATGTCCTCCACGGTGGCCGCGGTGTCGGCGGGGTGCCTGCGAGGGGGACACGGGGACCAGAGAGAGAGAGAGAGAGAGAAGAGAGAGAGAGAGAGAGACAATGAAGGCCCCAAACGACAGCAGGGAGAGGGGCAGAGAGGGAGAGTGAGGACAGCACACACATGTGACATGGAGAGGGACTCAGGAGCAGAGATTGCAGAGGTCAGACATGCAAAGGGAGCCAGGCTGGGATGGCTGAGGATCATCAGGAAGAGGAGAAAATGCCAAGAGGACATGACCTGCAGGAATGGCTTGTTCACATGGAGTGTTTGGGCTGAGGCTAATGGGATCCTGTCAGCTTGCAGAGACTCTTCTCACCTAAAACTCCCCTCTGGGTCCTGACCTCTCCAGGCAGCTCTCTGCCACCTCCCAGAGCCTGCAGCCCTGTGCCACTGCCACCAACACAACACGGTCCCAGTGTGGGACCCTGGGTCCAGCCCCTCACCCTGTCCTGTCCTGTCCTGTCCTGCTGCTGCAGGTTTGTCTGCAGGCCTGCACAGCCCCACCAAACCTAAATCCCTTTTCTCACATGCACATGAACACAGCCTCAGGCCCCTTGAGCTCTCAGCTCTCTCTCAGAGTGCTCAGCCCTGCTGGGACTCCACATCCAGGGCCCAGCTCCTGGGGAGATCTCTCCCCATGGGTTCAGGCTCCCACCCAGCACTGCTGGGACAGGGCTCGCTGCCAGTTGGGACTGGCTGTGCTCTGGATCCTCTGCAGTGACCCTGGACAGTGCTGCATCTCCACACTGAGCAGACTGGAAGAGCTTTTCAGGAAACACTGCTTCCTTCCCCTTTCCCTTCCAGGGCTGGGAACAGCAACCACTGAAGCTTGAGAGGAGGCGCTTCCTCACTGGCACGTGGAGATTTTACCTTTCTTCCTCTCTTCCTGCCCTAACTGGTGTTCCTGAGGGATTAGGGCAGCTGAGGGCAATGCAGTGACCCTGTGCTAGGGCTGCCTAAGGCCACATACTCTGGCTCTGTCAGCGGGGTGGTCTCGTTGGGCTCCGTGTGCTTCCCCCCATCGTGGTTGGGGGTCCTCTCCTCCTCCGTCCGCACCTCCACGATGGGCTCCTTGGACTCATCCTTCCTGTAACGAGGGAATGCCATGGGCAGGGATGGCTCCTCCTGCAAAGACAGCCTGCAAACGGTGACACACACACACAGGGGAGACAGCTCTGGGCTGGGAGTGTGCCCTGGGGTCACTGCTCCTTCCAGGCACTGCCCAGAGTGCACCGAGCTCCGCACGATGTCCAGCACTGGGATCACTGGGGTGTCCAGAACTGGGATATCCAGGATGTCCAGTACTGGGATCACTGGGGTGTCCAGAACTGGGATGTCCAGAACTGGGATCACTGGGGTGTCCAGCACTGGGATGTCTGAGATGTCCAGCACTGGGATCACTGGGACGTCCAGCACTGGGATGTCCAGCACTGGGATAACTGGGGTGTCCAGAACTGGAATGTCCAGGATGTCCAGCACTGGGATGTCCAGCACTGGGATCACTGGGATGTCCAGCNATGTCCAGGATGTCCAGCACTGGGATGTCCAGCACTGGGATCACTGGGATGTCCAGCACTGGGATGTCCAGCACTGGGATCACCTATTTAAAGGCCACCAACACGAATGAGACAAACCCACCAGAAGAACAACTCCCAACACCTCCCTGCAAACACCAACAAAACCCTGGCCCCCTCCCCGGAGAGATGAGGGTCTCCCAGGCCCCGAGGCAGCTCCTGTCCCCTGAGGGGGGCCCAGGGGGGGATTTGGGGGCACTACTCACGAGAAGGCTGCCTTGCCCTCCTCCATGTCCTTGCCCTTGGCGCCGGGGCCGGATTTCCCGCACAGGTTGACAGCGATGCACATCAGCAGCCCACACTTGTTCAGGAAGTAGCAGGTGACATCCACGGCCACCAGCAGAGCCACAAACACCACCACGAGGATGCCAATGATGGCAGCAGTGCCCAGGCCCGAGGTAGGGCTAGTGCTGGCTTCAGAGACCAAGGGAGAGAAGAGGACAAGGCGTTCGGGTTAAAATTTGGGCGTTTTAAGGGCTCAGGTTTGGCTGAGCTTAAGTTGCTTTTTTAGGAAGCCCACCCTTTGAGTTAGTCTTGTGCAATCACCAGTGCTTTATCCTGCAGACAATCTGCCTGAAAGGATGGACCTGATGGGGCTTTTCCCATCCCTGCTGGGATAAAGCTGGGAAGCAGACAGCAGGATCTCCTCCTGCTGTGCACACAGCCAGCAGGGCTTCTGCTTCCCTCCACCTCCTCCTCCTCCTCAAGAGGAAGGTCCAGAGTGGCTCTGGCACTGCCCAAGCCTGGCCCAAGGAGCAGGGGAAGCAAAGCCCAGGCTCTGCAGCAGGACTTTTCCTGGTGGGAAACAAATCCCTGGGTGATGCTCAGAGCTGACGAGCCCAAGGGGGTGAATCTGAGTTAAACCCCTCCAGAATGTGCTCACGGCTCCCCAGCCTCTCACCATCCCAGCCCCTGGAGCCCCAAACCTTTGCAGAACCCCCAGCAGAGCCCCTTTATAACCCCCAGCCCCACTGATGTTGACCTGGACAGGTGAGAAGAGCCTTCCCGGGGCTCCCGGCAGAGCCACACCCTCTGCCACGCCTCTGTTTGTTCAAGAGCAGGAGGCAGAGAGGTGGTGCTGCCTTCTGCCACCCCGAGATGGATCAAGGAGACCAGATTCCAGCAGGAAAAGGACAGAAAAGCCACAGTGAGGCAGCTGCCTGACACCGGGATCACAAATCCAGCCCCTGGGCAGCAGAACTGTCCCACAGCCCAGCCCTGGCCAGGAAACTGCACAACGACCTGATCATCACCCTCTGATGCCTGCAGGGATGAGGAGGGCACGGATTTCCCCTCTTTTGATGTGCCCAGGATCGTTTTGTGGATGATTCAGTCACTAAGGTGCTCCTGCCCAGCTCCTGGAGCTGTGTCACCCCTCCCGTCCCCAGCCCTGTCCAGGAAAGGAGCCCAGGGGAGCATCACACTGCCCTGGGTGCCCCCAGGGCTGGCATCCTCCCCTTCTGGAAAATTCCCCTCACGTCACAGCGCTGCTCTTTCCCTCCTCTCCCCCATTCCACCCCCCAAATTCCTGCTCTGACAGGCACAGACCCCTCTGATCCCCCCCAAATCCCCCAGGGAGGGCCCTGAGCAGGGACCAACCTCCCCTCCCTGCCCCAAATTCCTCCTCTGACAGGCACAGACCCCCCTGCTCCCCAAAAACACACAGGGAGAGCCCTGAGGAGGGACAAATCTCCCCTCCCTGCCCTCCCCTGCCCCGGGAGGAGGAGGAGGAGGATGGAGGGGGGAAGAACCAGGACGAGCCTGCAGAGGAATGTCCCTGTTTTTTGTGCTATTCCGGGATTTCACACCTCAGACAATGAATCTGGGCCAAGGTAATTGCCTGCAATTCGGGTTTCTAGGCTGCAATTTGCAGCGACTTTCGGACCTCTTCCATTAGTTGTGGTTTCATCAATCCTAATTCATGGCATGAACTGATATTCCAAACCTTCCAGGGAACGACACATAATATAAAAATCCTCCAACCCCATGAACTTGGGAGGCTCATGGTGCTGCCTTTCTCTTCCCTTGTAAAGGAATTTTGCTGCTCCTATAAAATGCAGGAATCATAGTGGAGATTGTTCTTTTCACAGGCTGTCCCATCTGATTAAATTAAATTGCTCTCCAAATACTTTCAAGAACCATTCCCTCCATCCTGTAGCTGGATTTATGTTGTATTTAATGAAACTAATATTTAGACATCCCTGAAGGGTTTGCTGGGGCCTGAAACAACTCTGTGTACAAGAGAAATGTATAAATAAACGGGCTGTGGAGCAGCTGCTCACACTGTGTGTAGGAAATAAATGTAATAAATGGTGCTGGACACTTCTGACCTGATCCACATCCAACCCTTCCATTAATCCCCTTTTGCCATTCTCAGGACTAAGAGGAGTAACATTTCCACCCGTTAAATAAGAAAACACAAACCATTAAAGAACTTCTGGGAGTCCTTAATTCTAAAGAAGTGAAGAATTTATTAATTACAAATTATGTTTTTCCAATGGAAAACGAGCTTCCTGCAAGAGTGGCTTTTTGGAATCCCCCTCGTTTCACAGTGCACAGTAAAATCACCCAGCAGTTTTAATTTCTGTACAAAAACTGCCCTGTCAGAGAGAGCTCAGCTCTGAACTCCTAGAGAGGTCTCAGCTAGAGAATGTCCAGGCACAGGCAGAGAGACAAAAAAGGGATGGAGAGAAGCAGGAGGGACCCCAGGCATTTCAAAGGTCCTACAGGATTTGGCAAAAGAGAGAAGAACGGACTAAACAAATAAAAGAATCCATTCTGTGCACCCAGGAGAACAGCTCTGCCTTCTCAGGGGATGCTCCACCTGCACACAGGCAGAAATTCCCTTTGCACCAGGTTTTTTCCCTCAGCTCCCCGTGGGGACAAGGACCCCTCTGTGCCAGTGTCAGTGACACAAACCCACATTTCAGCCCCTGTGGGTGAGCACACAGCACTGGGAGCTGTGCCTGGGGCAGGGCACTGGGGGTTTGCCAGGACTGCAGGAATTCCTGTTGCTCTGGGACCTCAGTGCTCTGCTCCTTCAAGCTCTGCTGCTTCCCTGTGACTGACTCGGGAATGTCAGGGGATCATAAAACCCCAGAATGGTCTGGGAGGGACCTTAAATCCCAGCCACCCACCCCCTGCCCTGTCCAGGGACACCTCCCACTGTCCCAGGCTGCTCCAGCCTGGCCTTGGACATTTCCAGGGATCCAGGAGCAGCCACAGCTTCTCTGGGAATTCCATCCCAGCCCCTCCCCACCTTCACAAAGAATTCTTTCCCAATTTCCCACCTAACCCTGCACTCTGAAGCCATTCCCCCTTTCCTGTGCCTCCACCCCTTGGAAATAATCCCTCTCCACTTCTCCTGCCAGCTCCTCCAGGTCCTGCAAGGGGCACTGAGGTCACCCCAAAGCTTCTCCTCTCCTGGCTGAACACAGAGACACCAAAATCCCCTTTCCTGGAGGAAATCACAGCCCTGCCCCAAGTGCCCACCCCACTCCAGCAGCTCCAAGAGTCAGGAGAAGCTGTTTTTAAAACCTTTTAGAGATAAAACCTTCTTTTTACCCCCCAGAACCTTGGAGGTGCAGACACCTGCAGCTGCTCCTGGTGGAGCAGGACGTTCCCAAACCTCCCTGCCCATGGAAACAGCCAAACAATGCCCTGACAAACAACTCTTGAACAAACTGTGGGGATCCTGCGAGGCTCTAGGAGCTGCAGAGTGCCATGAAAATCCCAGTGCTTGAGCATCTTCTGCTTCCAGACCTGCATCTCTGCCTCCTCTCCGAGCTGGCTTTTCTAAAAACTCTATTTGAATTTTATTTTACTCACATCGAGGCCTGGGACCTTGAACAGGAGACCTCAAGGGTCTGACAGATCTCTTGTGTTACAAATCTGCACAAATCGGTGCTAAAGACCCAGTTATGCTCCTGATTTTAACAAACAGAAGGCAGCAGAAAGCTGTCCATATTCCAGGCTGGCTGGGCTCCTGATTGCTGTTGAGTTTGGGATTAATTTCAGCCACATTAATGATGTCTCAGCTCTTGCCAGGGCTCTCCACAGAGAATCTCCCCCTGCCCTAAACCCTCTCCTGGGACAGAAACCCCTCTCCAGGTGCTGCTCTGTCTCCAAATTCTGCAGATAATTCTAATTACTGTGATTTTGGTGAGAAACCTCCCAGCCTCAGGCAGTGACCTCCCTCTGTGGAAAAGGGGAGACCCACAAAAAGCTGAGCCCAGATCTACAATCAACTCAATTAATCCAGTTAGAGGGGAAACCACACCAGGTTTTAGTATCAGGATTATTTTTGCTGCACTTCAGCAAACTCCAAAGCTCTAACAAAGTGTCTACAACACTGGAAATGAGGGGGTTTTGTTAAAAAAAGAGAGAAATCCACAGGCTTTTGTGTGTGACACCTGCCCCAAGTTTCCATTTACAATCCAGACACAAAATTCACAAGTCATAAAGAACGAGGTCTGAGCAAACACAGCAGAGCAGAAAAGGCAGAGTCAGACATGAGTGGGGGCAGGAGTTGGCTTGTCCCTGTGAGAATTCTGTCAGGAAGAAGAACCCAGCCCAGCTGAGAGGGTTTGAGATATTCTGGACAGACAATTCGAGGACTTTAAAATCTCCTGATTTTAGGAGAGCATCGGAGAGGATGGATTTCCTATCCCAATGGATTACCTATCCCAGTGGAGTTCCTATTCCAGTGGATTTCCTGTTCCAATGAATCTCCTATCCCAATGGATTTCCTATCCCAATGGATTTCCTATCCCAATGGATCTCCTATCCCAATGGATCTCCTATCCCAATGGACTTCCTGTTCCAATGAATTTCCTATTCCAATGAATCTCCTATCCCAATGAATTTCCTATCACAATGCATCTCCTATCCCAATGGATTTCCTATCCCAATGAATTTCCTGTTCCAATGAATCTCCTATCCCAATGGATTTCCTATCCCAATGGATCTCCTATCCCAATGGGTTTCCTGTTCCAATGAATCTCCTATCCCAATGCATCTCCTATCCCAATGCATCTCCTATCCCAATGAATTTCCTGTCACAAAGAATTTGTTGGAGTTGTTATATCAAGCTTTTTGTGATTTTTTTTTTGATGTGGGTTTTTGTTTCTTTATAGGGGAAATCCTTTTTTTTGTTTTGTTTTGTTTTGTTTTGTTTTGTTTAAGAAGCAAAGCAAAAATCACCTGGATTTTGTCCAAGGGGATTCCCAGGATTTGCTAACAGAGATGGTTCTACTGCCCCAGTTTGGAGCGTGGATTAATCCTGCCACACGCACAGTTAACCAGGAGTGTTACTAAGGATCAGTAATAATAATTCTGCTGCAGCCAAGCTAAGATTTCCTGTTAGAACAGCAAGGACAGGGCTCTCCCTGTGACACCACAGCAGTGGAAATCAGGGAGGGTTAGAGAAGCTCTGGAAATCCGTGTGTCCACGGGCTGTGTGTGCCCAGCTCCAGGGGCAAGCTGCACACCAGGGAGGGACAAGGACAAGCAGCAGAGCCCCCAGTGTGATCCCGGCTGATGTTTATGGTCAGAGCAGCAAAAACCTTCCAGACATTTGAATCCACATGCAAAAAGCCCCCCCAGAGACATGTGGGCAATCAGCAGGACCGTCTCTGACAAATCTTCTCTTTCTTTTTACAGTCTGTGGGGCTGGGGCTGTGGATGGGGCCTCCTTTTGCACAAGATCAGCACCAGATGTGCAGAGAAATCAGTCAAAAGCAGGATCTTAAAGGCTTTCAACATTGCACCTTCCTTTGATGAAAACAGCAAGCAAACAACACCAAAAAAAAAAAATCTTTCTTTACATCCATTTAAAAGGGCAAATTCATTACAAGTAACAAAAAAAAATGTTAAAGAGAAAAAAACTTGGCTTAAACCTTTTTTTCCTTGTTACAAAATACTGACTCTTTCAAATTAAACATTTTTTTTAAAGTGTTCTGTGTTTGTTTCTTTCTTTTTTTTTATTTTCCTCTGAACTGACACGATCCTCTGAAGCAAAGTTATCTCCTTTCACACCTTGGTGGGACCCAGGCCTTTCCCAAGCAAATATTGCTTTATTTGACTCTTTTTTTTTTTTTAAGTTTCTAACAGAGCAAAAGCAGAGTCACTGCAGAGAGAAGCAATGAGACAAAGGAGGACGACGTTGATGGACTTCCCAAGGTCGCTGCAGGTGCCAGACAATGGTTCCCAGGAGGGGGGAATGTGGTTGTTTTAAAAAACAAATTTGGTGCATGTGGCAAGCGTGGATGTTCCCCGTGAGATCCAAGGTGACCATGGATGACAGACATAGGAAAGGAATTGGGGGGGGGAAAAAAAGGGAGAGGGCAGGGAAAGAAAGGAAGAGAGGAAGAAAAAAAAAAAAAGAGAGAAAAAGAGAGAGAGAGAGAGAGAGAGAGAAAGAGAGAGAGAAAAATAGATAAAAAAAATTAGGTCATAAATCCAGAAAACATAAGAATCCAAGGTTTCTTTAATCTCGTAAATTAAAATGGCTCAGGGTTCAAGGAGCAGCACATTCACCACAAAAAGGGGCAGAAGCTCAGCAAAGCCCAAAGCTGCAGAGCAGGGTCCAAGGCAGGGTCCAAGGGAAGGGTTTGCAAGCAAATGAGATTAAAAATGATGGGACAGAAGGGGCTCAGCAGAGACAGGGAAATGGTGTCTGGAGCTGGAGAGCACAACGCTGCCTTCAACAGGGAAAACAGGAAAACAAAGAAAAGCTTTGGTGCAGCAGAGAATCCACCTGCCTGTCCAAGCCCTTCCCCAAAACCTGGGTAAAAAAATCCACATTATCCTCAAGGAGCACCAAGGTCTGAGGAATCCTCTGACTTTGCCATTCAGCCTCCCAGCTGCTTGGGAACCACTCCAGTGCCAGTGTGACTATTATTATTATTATTATTATTATTATTATTATTATTATTATTATTA
>JANPWX010000027.1:84113-95829 GCA_024734555.1 Trochalopteron elliotii | reverse complement strand
TACATATTATTATTATTATTATTATTATTATTATTATTATTATTATTATTATTACTACTGGAAATAACACCCTGATCCTTCCAGCCACTCTGCACAGGTGAGGGGAACAAAGCACTCCACACAATAAATGCACATTTTCCTGCAGGGAATCAATCCCTGGTGGTTGCTGTCAGGCACAGCAATGCCTGTTCCAGCACTGCCTCTGACCCCTGCCCAGCTCATTCTGAGACAAAAACACAGAAATGCCACGGAAACAACAAGGAAAGGAACACACAGAGCCTCTTCCCTGCTGAAGTCTGGCAATAAATAATAAATAATAATAATAAAAAAACCTGTGGGGCTGCACAGCAGAGGGAAAACCAACATAGCCCTGGACATATTTTCCTCAGTGGTTTCAGTCTGAGCACCAGGGAACACCTTGGAAGGCCAAAATGACAAAAACCCAGGAGAAAAGAGTCACAGACCCAGCAATAACCACGTCACTGCACAAGGACACTGCACTTTCTGAGGACCAGCTGAATTCCAGCTCCTGGGGCAACCCTGCACCCCCAAAATCTGCTTTTCCAAGTGCAACAGGATCCTCAGATCCCTCAGATCCTGGCTCCTCCTGTGCTTCACACCAAGCTGAGCAAGGAACAACTTCAGAGAGGCCAGAGAAGTTTCACCTCTGGGAACAAACTGAGCTTTCCCTGCTTTTTAGAAGGTTACACATGTTACATGGATTTAAAAGGCTCAGAGCAAGGGTTAGAGCTGTTGATGATGAGAATTACAGTGAGTGAGTTGTTTAAGGAGTTACTGAGGGTCCTCCCACCCAAAACTACGCCCTGGTCAAGCCCCCCCAGGCTCTCCTTGTGTCCCATCTCCCTCCTCCTCACTGCCAGCCCCACTTTTCCAGCCCAAAGTCACCCATTTCTGTGCTCAGCACCGTGACCTCCCTCAGCCCTGGGGGCTGCAGCACTGCCACAGGGTCTGAGCTGCTCCTTTCAGCCAGGGATGGGCACGGGGAGCAGGGCAGGGACTGAATTCTCGGGGAAGGACTGAAGGAAACTCTCTGGCTTCAAGAGAAAACATGAGGCAGAACAAAATCCCTTCAGGCAGCACCAACCCTGGCTGTGCAGGGAGGGTTTGACTCAGCATCCCTGGCTTTAACTCCAATTTACAGCTACTTCAGCAAAACCACCCTCAGGTTTTTGGTTGCTTTGTGTGGGTTTTGCCCCTCCCTTTTTTTTAAATGTCCACATGTAGGAAAGAAATCCTGACTGTCCTTTCAACAGCTTGCCACAAACTGCTCAATTCCAGTTTCCCAGCTGAGAGCTCTGCTTGGTTCTTGCAGTAAATTGTCCTTATCCCTCACTTCATGAGCACACTAATAAGTACAGTCTGTCTTAAGAGCTTCCAGCAGCATCTTAAAGCTTTTGAGTTATTTTTTCCCTAACGCCTTCCTCAAAGTTGAATCACTGCTGCTCGAAAATTACTGTCCTTGGGTAATCCGAATGGAAAAATGCTCAGAAAGGGATTTTCACTCTCTGAGTTGGCCCCCTCGGCCAACTCCTGATGCCTTTATTCCTCCAAAGGAATAAAGGGAAATCAGGAAGGGAAACCTGCCTTGTGAAAAAGCTGCAGATCTGAAGGGTCTGTTTGAGCTCAAGACGGGAATCCCACTCCCTGCTCTCAGCAAGCTTCTCCCACCCCACACCAGGAACCACCATCCCCTGGGGGAGCAGCCAGGCAGGGATTTGCCAGGGGAGCACTCCCACATCCCACAGGGATGCACAACAAGCCATGAACCACCCTCAGCTTGGCACCAACCACGAGAGAAGGGGGCTTGAAGCAAGCGAGCTGCCGGGGTTACGGGGCACGTTGGGGGGCAGCCGTGGGGCATTAAGGGGCAGCAGCACCCGGGATCTGGGGGGCACGGGGGGTACCTGGGATCACGGTGGGCTGGGCTGAGGTGCGGAAGGCGTAGTGGGCAGGCTTGGATTTGCCCTGCTGGTTCTCAGCCACCACGTAGACCTCGTAGTCGGCGTTCCAGTCCAGGGACTTCAGCATCACGTGGTCGCTGCCCGACGGCAGCCGGATCTCGGGCTTCCACTCCGAGGAGTGCTTCTGCAGGGGGGACAGGGGTTCAGCCTCAAAACCTTCATTTAAAACCTTCAAATGGCATTTCATGTTATGCTTATGCTGTTTGGCTTGCTTGCTTTTAGTAGTGCAAATTTGCCTGGCAATGAGATGGGGTGGTGTAGAACAAACTTCCATGTCCTGGCCATGCCCCTTCCCTGTGCTTCTGGAATGGGGGACAGGGGTGCCTTCAGCCTCAAAANCCCTCCAAGCCCAGCTATTCTGGGAGTCACTGAAACCATGAGTGGAGAGGCTGAGATGCCAAAGCAGCCTCTCCCCTGCTCAGAACCCTGTTTCCTGAGGAGAAATCCCCTCACTCCCTCCTCTCCTTCTGCCCCATCACTAAACTATTTCCAAAGCTGCAAGTTCTGTGCCCCTCTGCCCTGCCAAAGTGCTCCCTCACATCAAACCCAAAATTCACCTTCACATCAAACCCAAAATTCTCCTTCACATCAAACCCAAAATGCTCCTTCACATCAAATCCAAACCAGCTGAGTGAGAGAGATTTTGCCACAAACCCAGCCCCTCCCAGAGCCCAGAGCAGCCCCACACTCACAGCTTTGTACTTGATCAGGTAGTGTCTGATGGGGGAGCCACCATCGTCCTGCTTGATGACGTTCACCTTGATGGAGTTCCCATCTTCTCCTATGTGACCTTCCAGCTTGGGGGCACTGGGTTCCCCTGCAACAACGGGGCACTCAGGATTATTGGTGAATCAAAAAAAAAAAAAGGCATTATCAAGGAAAAAGTGCTCATAAAAAAATCAGAAAAATACTTTATTATCGGTATTTGTTATCTTTATTATCAGCTGACTCAGACACAGAGGACACCGTGTGTCTGAGGTGAATATTTGCCACACCCAAGTATTTCTTGCACTTGAAACACCAAAATTTCCCACTTCTGCCTGTGCTGGAATGGAGTCAGAGTGGAAAAGATCCCCCCTCCCCCAAGACAACCCCAGAGCAATGAGCAACTCCTCATTGCTCCAAATGCTGCTTTTGTTGTAAGGGCTGCTGTGAACACCTGGCAAACATGGAGAAGGGCTCAGTGCTGTGGGATGGGATGTAGAGAGCATCACTGGAAAGGACCTTGTGCCTCTCACACAGACCCAGGCCTGCACTTTGAATTCCTTTAGGGGTTTTACAGTTGCTGGACCATTTAAATGAAGGTGCAAACATCTGAACAGAAGCCCAGAGTACATCCCCTCACTCATCCTGCACTGGTAACTCCAGTGGATACTGGAGAGAAATTCAGAGAAACTCCTTCACTCCTCTGGAATAACCATTTTTAGGAGCAAAAGGCAATCATTTCCCAAAGGGCAGGTCTGCCACTATCAGAAAATGGGAATGTCCCTTCCTCCTGCAGGGCACAACCCCACCCCTGAACCCACAGCTCCCAAACTGCTTTTCCTGCCCAGTCCCTCAATCCCTCCATGCCAGGATCCCAATCCCACCCTGCAGCTCTGCTAGAAAAGCCAAATACAGAGGGTGTGATTCCAGATTTACACCCCTGGATTTGTGTCCAGCTCCTCATGGACAGCACAGGCATTTCTCAGTGGCCAGAGGAAGGTTCATCTTCAGAAGGAATTTGAAGCCTTTTCCCCTCCCTCCTCCCTTTCACAGAAACATGATAACAATTTTTTGGTGTAATACCAATGGGAAAACTGCAAGACCTGGGCTGAAACTGTGATTTAAGAGGAATTCCATTTTGTTGCACTGTTCCAAGAAGGGAATCAATCCCACTCCAGGAGTATGGGACTCACACATTTCTGTTTAACAACACAGCAACTCCTCTGATGGGTGTAAAGAGGCAACACTCCTTTTTTCCAGGTAATGTTTTGCTTTTCCAAACCCTTTCCTCTGCCTTTATCCCCACTGCAAGACTCCCATAATAGACATTCCAGATGTGGATTCCACCCTGGTGCAGCTTCCTCAGTGCACACTGACCATGAAAAGGTGACACAAGTGTGGTTTAAGGCACAAATAAACAGGAAAACCTTCACCCTCACCTGGCCATATTGAACATACCAATAAAACAAGCAGTGATATTATTTTCCTCAATCCCAAAAGACAAAACACCACCAAAAAGCCCCTGCTGTTGACTGGGGCAGGACTCACTCTGCACTAACTGTCCTGGCTGGTCACTGATAACTCGCAGAGGCCAGAGGCAGAGGCTGGTTGTGTCCCCCTGTGCCCCACCAGCAGCAGGGCTCAGTTCCTGCACATGGACACGACAGGAGCAGCATCTCCTCACTCCTTCCCCACTCCCCCAGCCCCAGAGATGATCAGGAATGGGCACAGAGATCTCCAGGTGCTGAGGGAACACTGCACTGACAGAATCTGACCTTTTATCTAACACAGGCTGGAGGGTTTTTCTTCCCAGTGATTGAGCACAGAGTCTAACAGGAACATCCTTTGAAAAGATGCTTATTCTTGATTTTAAATGTCAGAGATGCTGCTGTACTTCACACACAGCCATTGCCATGATTAATTACCTGCTCTGCTGAAACTTTTCCTTTTCTTCACTCTGAATTATCTAATTTCTAGCTCCTGATTCACTCCTTCCTCCCCCAATAGTTTAAATTCATTTGTGCTTGGAGAAATATTTCCCTTCAAAGAAAAAAACGCTCAAAAAGTGCTGAAAACCAACAGGTGGAGCAGTGCAAGCCCTGGTAGAGCAGAGTTTTCTCTCCAGAAACATGGATTTATTTCATTTATCTCAAGCAGGTGGATGCAATCCAGACACAGGGCTGTAAAATGAAAACTGGGTTAGTGTGTCAAACAGAGGAAGAAGTTTAGTGGGGAAGGTTTAGTCCAGCAGAATCAGCAACCCTATAATGAGTGAAGATGTGAGTAGCTGGAGAGAGAAGGTGGTCAGCAGGAGCTCAGGGAAGGGGCTCATGCTCAGACATGCACGGGGGCTGCAAAGCACAACAGCATCGGGGGGGGCTCCATGCCAGGGCAGCTCCTGCTCACACGGGGCACAAATCAGCCTGTCCACCCTGCCCAGAGCCTTTCCCAAACTGGGGAATCCTCCAAGGACCCCACAGGCTGCTGCTGCTGGGCTGGGTGAGAGCCAGCAGCTCCACAGAGCCCAGAGTTCCTCTGTCTGATCACCAAATATCTGATTACAATCCTCCCTGTGCAGGAGGGATGCAGGACCTCGTGCTCCCAGTGATGATGCTGAGGGACTGAGCTGTGCCCAAACTTCCCCCCAGGACTCTCAGCAAAGCAGAAAAGGCCCCAGGCAGGTGCTTTACCTGGGAGAAGGGCTGTGCCTTCCCTCCCAGCAGCCAGGTTTGTCCTGCAGGGAGGCAGCAGCCTTGGCTGTGCTGGGAATCCAGGAGAGCCCATCCCTGCCAGGGGGAGCCCAACCATCCCTCCCCTGGGCTCCACACCAACCCAGGGTGGCCTGATCCAGGAAATAAGGACTTTTCTCCAGGCTGCCAAAGCCTGAATGGCTTCCCAGCCCTGCTGGGGGCAGGGGGGCTGAGGGCAGAGCTCTGAACCAGCACATTTCCAATTTAAATTTCACCCACTCCCTGCTAAACCATCAGCACACCAAACATCTGCTGCTGCAGGGAAGCAGGAAATGGTTCCTGGTGTCCTCTCAACCCTTTGGTTTCTATTCAGTGCTTCCTTGCCCTGCCACTGGTCTGTGGGATTTCAGAAATTCTTGTTTTATTGTGTTTTTCAGAGGGTGCCACAAGCACCAGGAGCGTGGTGGGCAGAAAAGAGAAAATGAAGAACCAGCACTTTAAACTGAGCTTAAATCCTTGCCCAGCTGGCAGCAAGGAAAGGTCCTGCACCCTCCCTGTGCTCAGAGAGCAGAAGTGGGAAATTCTGCAGCAGAGGAAGGAGGAAAGGGCTGATTTCTGCAACCTTGGAGCACCAGGTGAACAGGACTGGGAACAGACACCAGGGAAAGGCTCCAGCAGGGGCAAAACCAGAGGGAGAACAGGCTGGGGGGGCACACGAGGGCAGCAAACACCAGCAGCAGAAATAAGAACACAAACAGAACGTGCAGAAACGAGACAGCCACGTCTCCCATCCTGCTGGAACTCCAGCAGGGAGGACAGGGCTCTTCTGTGCATGCACTCATGTGGGAAGGTTACTGGTGTTAGTTTGGTTTTCCTGGCAAACCCCAGCCTCAATCCTTTCCTGGGGGGTGGTCCCAGACAAAAAGATGATTCCAGAACTCCTGGAGTGTAAACAGCCAATTCCTCTCTGGTCCTCACAGTTCCTCCTCTGGCTGGGGCAGCAGAAAAGCACGAGTCCCCTCCCTCCCCCCCGGGACTGTGCACAGGGTGAAGTTGTGAAAATCACAGGAAATGTTCTTCACCACCCCACACTTGGCTGGAGGCTGACTCCACCTCCAGCACGTGCCAGGGTCAATCATTTGCTCCTTGGTTTGCTGGGGATCAGCAGCTCCTGGGAGCTGAGCTCAGGTTAAGTAAAGCCTTGCCAGGAACGAGGAGCTCTGGCAGCAGAAGTGCAGCAGCACCTCTGGTGAGAATTGTGTGAGGTCTGAACTCTGTGTGCTGCTCCACAGGATTTATATGTAGAATTTTATAGAGAGAGAGGATTTTATAACAGCATTTTATACAGAGAGAGAATTTCATAACACAGCTCTCACTCCAGCTACGCTTAAGTTTTACTCACAATAAAAAGAAATTCATTTCTTAAATCTAATTGTGACACACTCCAAACAATCAGATTTCAGAGAGTTCAGGATTATTTTGTACACTGTACAACTAAACATGTACAGTGTGGATGTGTGCACGTATCTCTATATAAATGTGTATTTTATAGGGTCAAATGCTGCTAAAGCAACAGGAGAGAGGGTGCTCCCAGAATCCAGCCCTGATTTCCCATCAAATTCCAGTCTGTGGTTGGTACCCTGAGAGGCAAAAGGATTTTGGCCTTTGCTGTTCACCCCAGAGGTTTTTTAGCACCTTCCTAGGACAGCTCCTTGCTGGGCTCTGAGGATGAAGAAGCAAATGACTGAGCCAGGTGATTTTTTGGGGTGTTTTTGTTTCCTGTTTTCCCTCCAAGTTTTTTCCAGCTCAGTGCAGAGACCTGAAGTCGAGTTCTTCCCCTGCAGACAGCGACGAGCAACTCCTCCAAAAAGGCTCGGTGGGAAAGGATCTTTTTGTGGGTTTTTTTTTTTTTTTTTTTTGGAATTTGGAGATCTCAGAGGGGAATCCTCACCCCAAAAATCTAGGCAACCAATCAGAACAAAGTGTTTTACCTTCTGTTCACCAGCGAGGACGACATCATCAGCACCATGCAAGCCACATGACAAATTCACATGATACGCACGCACATGAGTTTGGTTGAAAGGAAAGTGGAGGAGGTCACATGGAAAATACAAAAAAATTAAAAAACTGATGTAAACAATGGGCAAGGGAAAAAAAATCAACAACAGAATTACAGAGTAAATAAAAATAGGAGCAAAATTAAATTAGCCAGCATATATCAGAAACACTGAGGAGGGGGGAACAGTAAAACCGCCTGGAAAAATAAGAATATTAAACCACAGCAAGCACTGAGTTATGGCCTTGTGTTAGGCACAGCTGCGTCACTGCTTAGTCATACAAAGAACAAAAGGGACAAAAATCATTGGAGTGTGTGCCAGGAGTGCTGCAGGAATCCACAATACTGCTGGGAAGAAAAAGGGAATATTGTTATTGCGAGGCAGCCGAGGAGAAAGGGTCAAAACCAGCCCACACCGAGGGCAGACCTTGGCACCCCACAGTGGTGTGTGCTCCCCCTGCAGCAGAAACCTGCTCCTGAACAACAACTGCAAAAGGAAAATGCTGCTGAGGTGCCTGTTCCCAAGGAGAGTTTTCCCTCCAGGAGCTGTGGCTGGGTTGGGGTCGGTGGGAGGCACAGGCAGTGACACCAGGGGCTCTGCCAGGACACAGACCCATCACCAACGGGCCCAGGGAGGGCAGCAGCTGCTGGGAGAGATGGAGGAGGGCAGGGAGAGAGGCAGGGAACGAGGAAAAACCAGCTGCCAGCCCGGAGCAGAGCACTGAGCCCAAACTCCCATCCCAAACCACTCCAGAACTGGCATTTCTCACGCTGGTGCCTCAGTGTCATCCTCATGAGGCTCCTCCACAGGGCTCTGCTAGTTCCCTGTTAATTTGATATATAGAGAATTAAACCCTTAATCTTTTGGGTGCTTGTCTCTGACAAGACTGAGGACAGGCCATTACTGGGGAAAAAAACTGATGGCACAAAATGTAAAATCCATTTGTTGCAGCCAAGCTCTCAATCCATTCTCTTTCAACACAGGCTCAGAGAACCCTGTGAAGGAGGGAGGTTTAAGAGATATTGTGGATTGCCTGCAAGGAAAATCTGTGTCTTCTGGTCAGGGAGAAACATCTCCCCAGCTCCAGCAAGCCCAATATAACCTGAGATTTCAAACCAGGCAAGAGAGGCTGCCTGTCCTCATGAGAGGAGCTTCAGGTAAAGATCAAGGGCAGAGTTAGCAGCATAAAGAGAATAAAATGGTTTGGGTTGGAAGGAACCATAAAGATTTTCCAGTCCTAGGCAGGGGCACTTTCCACCAGACCAGGCTGCTCCAAGCCCCGTCCAACCTGAAAAAAAACTCCTTTTTCAAGTAACTCAACCACTGCAAGGCAAAACAGGTCCCAGAGTGGAGACAGCTGCAAGAAAAACGTCAAAACTGGTACAGAACCATGTCCTGGAGCAACCTCAGAGGGTTAAACCAAGGAGAGACATTCCTAAACCTCCCCCATGCCTACAGACATCTCCCTCAGCGAGCCCAAACCCCAAAAAGGCAGGGCAGAGACCCCTGCAGCCTCATCAGGTTTCCATCCCTGCACAGAGCTGCTCTCATTCCCTAATTGCTGCTGGTTTCACTCCCTGAACCCCCGAGGGGAGGCCAGGGGAGGGCACAGATCACCCCCAGCAGCAGCAGTAATTAAATGATGCAGAGCTGGAGGAGCATCTGCCCCGTGCCAGTGCCCTTTCTCTGCTGCTGAATTTCTCATTTTCACAGGCTGCAGCACAGCCCAGCATACCAATGTGGGCTCTATTTGCATAAACAGAGTGTACACACAAATATCAGCTCTGCTCCTGCTCACAGCCCCAACTCCAGAGCAGGGCAAAAGGGAAATTTTCACCCTCCTCCTCCTCCTCCTCCACACACAGCCCTCATTTTTCCTCAAAAATGAGAAAAAAACTGCCTAAAATCCACTTTAATTCCCAAAAAATGACCCAAAATTTCGCATTTTTGGGGTCTCCAATTTGGGGACCCCCCCAAATAATTTGAGAACCCCCCCCAAACTGATTTAAAATGGGAAAGAAAACCCCCAAAATCCACTTTAATCTGCCCAAAATGCCCCGAAATTTGGGATTTTTGGGGTCTCCGATTTGGGGATCCCAAAAAAATTGATTTAAAACGCAAAAATGGAAAGGAAAAAAAAACCCCAAACAAACTAAAATCCACTTTAAATCCCCAGAAATGCCCCCAAAATGCCCCAAAATTTCGGATTTTTGGGGCCTCCAGTTTGGGGACCCCCAAATAATTCAACAACCCCCCAAAAATTGATTTAAAATGGGAAAGAAAACCCCCAAAATGCCCCAAAATTTGGGATTTTTGGGGTCTCCAATTTGGGGATCCCCAAAAAATTGATTTAAAACTCAAAAATGGAAAAAAAACCCCACCCCAAACTAAAATCCACTTTAAATCCCCAGAAATGCCCCAAAATGNTTTTCTGGGTAGAAATGCCCCAAAATGCCCCAAAATTGGGGATTTTTGGGGTCTCCAATTTGGGGGCCCCCAAAAAACTGATTTAAAACTCCTCAAAAAAACGCCAGCAAAACTGGGGGAAATGTTCATCATTAATTTGCTCTTAGGAGCTTTTCTGGGTAAAGATAAATATATATATATATATTTTTTTTTTTTTTCTTTTTAAGAACAAACTGTTCTGTAAAATGAACCCAACGTTTTCCCTACAAGGGCAGCTGTCTCCAGCCCACAGAGGAACAGCCAGAGGGGAGTCTCTGCCTGCTGAGGAGCAAAGGATGATGAGCAGCCCCTGCCCTTGGCCCTCTCCAGCCCATCCTCCAAGGCTGGTGGGAATTTAAAACTCTCTTCAGCACCTGAGAGCAGCAGGGATTGGGGTTTGGCACTTTGGAAATGGAAATTACTGCACAAGGAACATGCTGGTTGTGGCCACTGGCAGATCCAGGACATTTACAGCCACGTGTAAGACCATGAAACATGCCACTCATAAATGCATTATTAATTATAATTAATTACAAATTGCTTTGACTGGCCATACTCTCCCTCCATCCCAAGCCCCAGGGTCATCCCACACTTCATGCTTTTAGTGTTTTCCATTCAGAAAAGCATTTCTAACCCAGCTCAGGTAAACCCCTCAGTTACCTCACACACTTCTTATCACTGCAAGTCACAGGACGAGCATTTGGCTTTGCAGAAATCATTAGTTTTTCAAAACACACACATGCACCAGGTAAATCCAGACCTGCACCGAGTGATTTTCTTCTCCCTTGACCACCCAACCAACAAAGGAGTCTGAATCCAGCTCCCACCTCAGATATGGAGTTTTTTGGCATCTTGAGGCCTCTTTTAAGGCAAGCAGGGCCCTAGGATCTCCCCTGCAGGATATTCCACCTCCTCATTTGCATCTTCTTCCAGCATCCAATATCCCTAATTTTAATAGCAACTCTATCTCCCTATATTCAGAGCAAACAGAGCAAGGCAGGGCAGCCAGAGAATTATTTAATCCCTTTTGCAAAGGCAGCTTTAACAGTAAAATGGGGGGAAGCAAAAGGAAAACATTCATTTTAGAAAGAATAATTTCGGGGAGGGGGTTACTTGTAATCCTGGTTTCGTGCCTGAGGTGTTTTGGTTTTCTGAAATTCTTTTCCCAAAGAATTTTCTGTAAACAGGAGAAGAGTTTTTGTAAACTGTAATAACTTTGGTTTTCATTCCTTTTCCTAGGAGGGATTTCTTCTTGATGCCCCTCTGGTCTGATCAATGTGAGTGAAGAGGTTTGGCCTTTGTTTCACCAATCAAACTGGTCTGTGTAAAACAGTATTAAAAAAAAGACACATCCCAAAAAGGAAAGAGTCACTTTCAACCTTCTAAAACTCGAAGTCTGTGTCGTTGTGGTTTAAAACAGTGTCAGTCACCCTTCTTTCTCTCCCTCTCTGTGCTTTTCCTACATCTTTTAGACTTACATCTCCAATCTGGCAGAGTGAGGGTGTGCTTTTCCTAAATCCTGAATCTTTTACTCCCATTTGGCAGAGTCAGGGGAACAGGGGCAGCGTGCTGGGATGGGAACATGCTCACACTGCTGTCAGCAGACACCACACACTGCCCTGGGATCCCCCAGAGCAGGGGCAGCAGCTCCCAGGTACTCACTCTGTGCTCTGGAGCTCGGGGATGCAGCAGGAGGAGGAGGAGGAGGAGGAGTTGCTATGGAAACACAAGGATGGACAGGGCACAGTCAGGCTGAGGCACTGCAGGGGTGACAGCAGGGACACAGGGGACAGCACTGAGGGTGACAGCCAGCCTGCAGGGACAGGGCTGTGTCACC
>JANPWX010000027.1:65225-77354 GCA_024734555.1 Trochalopteron elliotii | reverse complement strand
TGGGGTGTGAGTGTCTGCACAGAGCACACACGGTCAGGGGACAGGGGAATGGGGTGTCAGTGTCTGCACAGGGCACACACAGAGCACACACAGTCAGGGGATAGGGGAATGGGGTGTGAGTGTCTGAACAGGGCACACACAGAGCACACACAGTCAGGGGACAGGGGGGAAATGGGGTGTCAGTGTCTGCACAGAAAACAGCACAGTCAGAGGGCAGGGGGGAAATGGGCTTTTGCCCTGATTTTTCAGCCTTCTGATTTTTTTTCGTATTTCTACTGGAGTTTCTCATGATTTTCACATAAACGAAGACTGATGATTTGTAAACAGCATTCTTTCTAGGGGGAAGGACAAGTTGAGGGACTTCTAAGTTGACCACTGGTGGTCCTCACATCCCCCAATCCTTGATCAAATTCCAAACCCTGTTTAAACCCCAAATCATAATAAACTTCCTCTTTCTCTCCTCACTTCTCATCCTCACGTGTGAGTGTTGTTCTTTTCATGTCCTGACTGCAACAATGGGCCACTGAATAACAGAACCAATATGATCCTAACAGAAGCCATTTAAATATGAAAAGAAGGACCAAAGTATCAGCTACAACATATCTGAGAACAAAGTCAAGCTTCTCCCCAGAATGGGAACTGCACAGATCCAGCTCTGGTTAAAAAGTTTTGCCAGCATGCAAAGAGAAAAAAAAAAAAAAGGCTCCAGTGAGAGAATGCAGCCCTTCCTGTCCTCTCAGCAATACTGGGTTTATCTCAGTGTCCCTGAAAGGAGTAAGAAGAACAGATCCAGAGCTCAGAGTTGAATCAGGCAAAAAGAAAGCTCAGAACTTTCACCTGAACGTGGCACACAAAGAGAGGAAAGTGCAGTGAAAAGGGGAAGAAAACCTCCAGAGACAGCCCTGCCTCAAGGAAACTCCAGAACCATTTCCCACATGCAAGAGAGTGTGGGGATGCCACTGACAGAGAGAGACAAGGAATGTAACACCCAAGGGGATTGCCAAAGGACTGCACCCACCCAGCCACCCCAGCCCACCTGGTTTTCCTCTCCAGTTTGTCACCAAAAAGATTTTCCTCCCCTAATCCAGGAAAACACAAAGCCATGGGCTCCTCTCTTCCTCCTGCTGCTTCTGCCTCAGCCTGGGAGCTCCAAAGCCCCAACTCCCTCCTCTCATTGCTGATTTTGCAGCACAAACACCAGGGAGTAAATCTGGCAGCCTCGTGGCTGTGCCTGCTATTCTCCAGGAGCATCTGTTTCCTTGGGAGGTACAGGACAAGTGCTGATAAATGAGTAAAACCCTGAGGATTACCAACAGCCAAGTGCACAAAAAAACATCTCTGGCATCTCAGGTATCAGATCTCTGGGCCTGGAGCTTCTCTCTGTGCTGAGCTAAAGTCTCAGGCCCTGGGACTGGCAAAGTTTCTACAGATAAATGTCTTTTGTCACCTCAGTTCCAGGATCAGTTCATGGGCACCAGGCCAATTTTAAATGCACAGCAATAATACCTTTAGATGACACATAAACAACTAGGTGTGGTTTTCTCCTCTCTTCCTCCCTGCTGCAATCCCTGGCCAGTGCCCTGAGCTCCAACCCATCCCTGTCCTGCTGGGAGCAGTTATTCCACGGTGCTGTGAGCACCATCTCCTTGAGCCTCACATGAAACTACTGCAGATCACACAACCAAAATTTGCTTTTCCCTCACTGCCCTGCACTGCCCTGCTCTCCTTTTGCCTGACTTTCATTTCCCTCCAAACCCCAGCTCACTTCCAGCAGGATCCACGGGTGCCAGGCTGGCAGATCTGGGGGAATAGTCCCAATTCTTGTCCCTGTGACCTCAGCAGGAGAGTGTGAGGGACAAAATACCAGTGTAGGATCAGCACAGGTGATTCTAGAAAAGGCAGTTTTACACCCAAATGTCTCCTGCCTTTCTCCCCACTTCCTCATGATCCAACACAAAGGAGTGCCAGGAAATCATGGTCAGAGATGATTTCATGGGCAATGCAGCTGGTTCTGAAGATGAAGCTCTGTTTTTAATGTAAAAAAGGCGTAAAGGAAGAAAAAGAGAGATCAGGAAAAGCACTCTAAGGAAGAGAAAAACACCTACTATGAAAACACATCACAAGGTTTCTCTCTCCCTACTGCAGCCCCCCAGGGGCTCTGGCTGTTGGAGACAGGACAGGCAGGAATTTGGGAGCCAGATGTTGACATCTGGAACCCTTCTCCTCAAATCTCCCTGACTGCAAGGATCTGGGCTAACAAAATGTTCCCTGGTGCTGGGGGGAGCAGCTCAGGGGCACAGGCAGTGAGTGAATCATCCTCAGAACAGAGCAGGATGTTCCCTGTATTGCCAATTATTGCAATTTATCCTCAGCTACTGCGGCTGCTTCTCCCCAAATTCTGGCCATGCCCTGGGGCACAGCCACTGTGGTCACAGCTGGGCAAGAGCTCAACAGCCCAGGGCCAAAGGAGGAGAGCAGAGACAAAAAAACCACATTTATCCCCTTCCCTGCACCTTCTGGAGCTCTCAGGCCTTTCCCAAACAAGCATCCAGGAATAATTCTGCACAGTGCTGTCTCCTCCTCACCCACATCCTCACAAACCCCTCCAAAATCCCCACCCCAGGCAGGAATCCCACTGAAGGAGGATGAGGGGTCTCTCCTTGCTCTGTGCAGTGTTTGATATTTGTATTTAACTGCAGCCCCAAACATTCCTGAGGCTGCACCCAGTTACCAGAGGGGCATCACCAGTTTGGGCTGGGACTGAGGGCACCCAGAGGTGCTGCCAGGCCTGACTTGACCTCCTCACACGAAATTCCTTCAGTAAAAATGAAATACTCAATGCCAAACATTCCCTGACCTTCATCCTGCTGCTGGAATCCACTGCTGAAAGCCCCCAGGCAACCTCAAAGCAATTTAAAAGCAATTTTAGAGAGATCTCCTGCACCCCCACTGGGGTGCTTGAAGACACAGAGGCAGTAAGAAATTTAGAGACAGCAAACTTAATAGTATTAGTGCTCATATTAATCAAAAGCTGGGGAGAGGGAGAGCACAGAGGAAACTCTGGGGGCAGGGAGGGGACAGCTGGGACAGGAATTCACATCAGTCCTGGAGAGATGCAACTCCTCAAATTCCAAATTCTTCAATGCAAACTGCTCTGGGTATCTGATGCCTCCAGCTGCCACAACCCAACAGATTGTCGTGAAGGAAGAATGGGCAGGATCCCCTCAGCCCCCCATGGAACACAGCTGGGTGGTGCTCAAGTTACAGCTTCACTTTGTTCACTCTCTGGGATTTAGGGTGGCTTAAAAATCATTTAAAAAAAAAAATCAGAGTCTCCACAAAGTTGATCCTAAAAATACAAATCCAAGTCCCCCAGTTCTGACAGCTCTTTTTGTTCTCCACCTGACCTCTGTTATTTGCTTGGGAACTTTCCTTCTGGTCCATTTTGAAGCAAGAGTGCTACAAATCAGCTGCATTATTATTGTTATTATTATTACTATTATTATTAAAGCACAGCACTGAATGTGAAATCAAAATCAAACCCCATTTGCACCGACCCCAGTCACTGCATTATCCCACCTCCCCCTCGCTGACCCTCGCAGATCAAAGACAAATAAAAATAATTGAGCAATTTGGAGCATTTTCTGGAGAAATGCCCCGGGTGAAAGGTTTCTCTGCATTGACTTGGAAATGGAACATGATGCAGTTGTGTCCTTTAAAGAGAAGGTCAAACTGAAGGAGTGCCATGAGCAAATAGGTGAGTTGGCTGGAGCAGAGGAGGCTTTTCCTTGGGGAAAAATTACTTTCCCAAAAGACAGGTTGGTGTTAATTTTCCCCTCTCTGAAAGAGAGGATGATTCACACTGGCAGCATAGGGGAAAAAAACGGTGAAAACAGCATTTTACATTTGCTTTTAATTTTAATCACCTTTTCTTTAATTTTGAAGTGACAGGCAGAGTTCCTCACTCCCAACACAGCTACTTTGCTCATCCAAAAAAAATGCATCACTACATGCCAGGCAATTTCTACCTCTAGAAGCTGCTTCTTTTACATGTTGGTATTTAATTAATCTGGGTCAGATTAGAGCTGGTTTAGTCGGTTACTGCACTAGAGATTTGTTAATCTGTGATGCTTAGAAGAGAAACCAAAAACCAACAACCTAAGGAGTTTGCTAAAGGTCTGGTAATCTGATACCTCTTGTTTCTCGGGCCGGGTCCACGAAGCCTGGAGAGAACAGATATAGAACACAACAAGAACAACAGAAAAAAAGCAATAAAAGTTTATCAAAGGTTGCTTTCAGGTACCAGTGTTTGCAGCACAATGAGCTGTGTGCACATGCAGGCTCCGAGCTGTGCATCTCCTGTTTGTGTGGGGGGGATCACAGCTTCCCTGGCCCAGCAATTTGGGTTGGCATCACCATTTCACAGCCTTTAATTGGTCTTTAAATCACTAAACAGAGGCTGATAGCACCTCAGGAGTGATTTATTACATATCAGTGATTGTTTCCTTGGTCACAGCTCACCTTTCCTACACACCTGGTGCTCAGGAAGTGACTGCCCACACTGAATTGCAGAGTACAGAGCTGGTGCTCTGCCCCTGCTCTGTCTGCCACCCCACACCGATTAATTAAGGCTGATTAATGTGCTCATCATGCATTTGGAGCCCTGGTTCCATGCAGGCTGTGCTGGGAGCAGCCCCAGAGCAGCACAGGAGCCCCCAGCTGTGCTCAGGGGTGGCAGCACCCGGGCCCTGCTGGGCTGAGGACAGCCCCACAGCAGAGGAATGTGCCCAAATTAAATACCCCGATATTAAAGCCAAGATTTCCCACTCAGAGAAAGCCACCAGCAGCATGGGCCACGTCTCCTTTTCTTCACAAAGAGCCAGGCTGCTGCATTCCATTTCCCCCCCCTATAATTTGTATTTCAGGTTATCTCCTGGTCTGTGTTATTTCAGTTGATCCCCTTCAGCTCAGGAGTCAAAAATCACCTGCTGAGATGAGGGCCAGGATGGCATCACTGGCACAGTGACACTGTGGGGATGTCACAGCACACACGAGTGACAGGGATGGAGATGAAAAGGAACCAAAAACAGAGCCCTGCTGCCAGGGGCCTTTCAGGGGACATTGTGAGACTGAAAAACCAACAGATGGGACACACAGCCTCGTCTGACAATGCCTCTGCTGAAAGCAAATGGTTTGGTTGTGGCTGGAAGGCTGAGGTGGAGCTCACCAGCCCTGCAGGGGTGGGGACACTTCCAGGAGCTGGGCATTTCTAGGACAGGCTACCTGAAAGCTGAGCAGGCAGCCCAAGAACCCAGAATAATCCAGAATAATCCCTTTTTATGTCCAGGGACCTCCCCTGTGAGGCCCCTGCCACTGCTGCTGCCTGCTCTCTGCAGTGTCAGCACAGGGGGACACTTTTATCCCTTGGTGACAAGCCAAAGGAGGATGAGGAAGGAAAAATGCCCATTCCCAAGCCCTCAGTCTGGAATGGCCCTCAGGAGGGTGGGCAAAGAGGCAGAGCCACACTCCCCATCCCAGAGAATTCCCAACTAACTCCTCCTCAGCAAGGCAGGGACAGGGCAGCTCCACCCATCACCAGGCTGAGTGAGGGGGGAATCCAAAGCCTCGTGCACCCTCAGATTCCTGAATCATTAAAAACTCCCCCAATTCTTTGGCTGCCAACAGCACAGAGCTGGGAGAGGCTGCTGGGCAGCAACAGCAGCCCAGAGACCCAGAGGAAGGATGGCCTGGGCTGTTTGTAGGACAGCACAATGCAGTGATGGAATTCACCTCTCAGAGGGGTGGCAGACAGCTGTAATTGAGCCAAGCAGCTCAGATCCCTGCAGAAATCTGCATTTTCCTGCTGGAGCAACAGGGAGCCTCGTGGGGCAGCCCTGGGGGAAAGGCCCAGTGACAGCACACAGGTTAAACTGTGTTTTTTGGGATGCAGGAGGGAGCAATCAGAGCTGATCCCCTCTGTCCTTGGGGGAGAAGATGCTCCCTGTGTTTTCTGCCCTCCAGGGAATGGGGAGAGCAGCTTCCAGAGAGATCCAGCCCTGGATAAAGGATCAAGGACCTGCAGAGTGTTTCCCTCCCATCCCCACAGGCTGAGCTCCTCTGCTGGGTGACAAACCCAGGAATGTCCCCACAACTGCCCCATGGCAGGGTGGCTGACACCCCGAAATCTGCCAGGAGACACGGCTGAACTAAAACTTCCTTCTTCTTTGGGGGTTTAAAGGGTAGATTTTCCAGAATGTTATGGGAGTTGAGGCATCTCTAAAAATCTACACTGAGGGATGATTACAAGAGCAAACAACACGAAGCAAGAGAGAAGCATCCAAGTACCTGGATAATAGAAATATTCAAAAGTAGGCTTGATAATTCTTAAAATAGCATTGTTTGTCCTGCATCAAAGACCATCCACTTCCCTGTGCTGTCCCAGAGAAAGAAAGTGGAGAATGAACTGAATAAATGCATTTGTAAGAGAATATTTAATAGAATTAAATATTCTAACAGCATCTGTAGTAGAACATTTATGGAGCTATTCTGACCTCAGGATTGTCTGGACGACTGAAACATTCACCTCAACTTAGAGCACAAGAGAGAGAGGATGGGAAAAGTACAAAACAAACCAAAACAAAATGCACACACACACACACACACACACAAAATAATCCAGCCTAGAAAGTGCAGGGGATGTGATAAAAGGATGTTTGCCCTGAAGGTTTGAAGCAGCACATGAGCACGTGGCAGCACCTCAAACCTTGGCTGTTCCCCCATCTGAAAGTGTCAGAGTATGAACATTTCCCTTGCTATTGACCACCAACCTGAGAGCATCAAGCAGAGTCTCAAAAACCAGCAAAAATCAGTTAGCAGTTTTGCCATGGAGCTCTTGATGGTTTAACTGGGCTGCACAGGGGGGGCTCTGCTACCACCTGATTTAGTTTTTACTTTCTCCTCCCTGCCCCAGCTCTGCCCATGGCTGTGATCCAAACTCCAGAGCACTGGAGCCCTTGGCACCTCCCAGGGCTCTCCTAACAAAGAGACAAACCCAGGAATAAAAACACTCAAATCCTGCCCAAACAGCTCTCCCCCCACCAGGCTGCAGCTCCTGCAGGCACTGGAAACCTCTCCCTGAACATTGCAGGGATTCACAGCAGCCCTGGGATCCAAAAGATGCTAAGAAAGAACTGAAGCTGGAGAACTTTGGCACCCTGATTAATAAAGTTACACATGGACGACGTGGGGAGGGGCTGACGTCATGGGGGCAATTAAAAAAGCTCATTTAGGAGCTGCAGTGCAGGACAGCAGCTGTGGGGACAGGGGACAGTGGACACCTCTGTTGCTCCAAGACTTTGAGAGTGTCACCTGCTGCCTCTATGCTGAGCCAGGACCTCTGGCATGGCCAAGGCAGCTGAGCCCTGAAGCATCCTGTTATTAGGAGATTATTAATTAGCAGCAACTCCTCACTCCTGCTTCTGTCCAGGCCTTCCCTGGCTCCCAATTCTGCCTCCAGATCACTTATGAAACATCTCCAGCACAGCAGCACATCCTAAGCTGGCCTAATTAAAGGAGCTGTCGCCAATAACAACACCAGCACTCTTCCTCAAGAAGAAAAAAAACTGCTAATTATTTTTGCCTTTTAAGAACAAAATGGTACTGATGGGATCAACAGAACAGGTGAGCACAAAAGGCAGCCAGGCTTTTGTGCCTCAGTGTCAGAGGACAGAGGAGGAGGAGGAGGAGGGATGAACAGGCTCATTTTGGATCCACTGCATCCTGGACAGGGAGCAGCCCTCACCTGCCACCTGCACAGCTCTGGGATCAAGGGGCTCATTCCCACCTCCCACAGGCAGCTCTGGAGAGGGTTGAGGGTCTCTCCAATTGAATTCACCCCTGGTGAACAGGGCAGGAATTACCAAATGTCCCCCCAGCTGTCCTAAGCTGAGGTGGCTCTGCCCAGGAGGGCCCCAGTGGGTGGCACTGCCCCAGGTGTGACCCGTGCAGGGACAGCAGCAGCAGCTCCACGTGCATCCACATGCAATTCCAGGCCAGGGGCAGGCAGGGAGGAGCTGTGCTGAGCCCAGGACTTTGGGAAGGGCTTTGGGAAGGGCTGTACCTTCTCCTCGTTGCTGATGTTCCTGGTGGAGGTTCTCCAGGTGATGGAGGGGATGGGGTCCCCTGAGGCCTCACAGGTCAGGGTGATCTGATCCTCCAGCTCCATGGCTGTCTTGTTCTCCACGTAGGTGATCTTGGGCTTGGCTGAGCAGGGGAAGGAAAAGGAGCCTTGGCTCAGGTGAGGCTCGGGGTGAAGCTGGTCTGTCACCAGCAGTGTTTGGAGCCAGCAGCCCTGGGGACAGCTGGGACAATTTACTGCCAGCTGGGGAGGGAGCACAGGGACTTTTAGCAGGGCACCTCCTGGCAGAAATAAAGACCTGAAAAACCTCCTCTGCTCATTCTCACAGCTGAGGCTCCTCAGAGAGGACCCATTTCAGAGTGAACAAATGCTCAGCCCCCGGGATTACCAGCTCCCTGTTCCACCTCCCTGCCCCAAATCAGCCCTCTGCTAAGCAGCTTTGTTGGGTGGCTGCACACAGGGCAGGGAGAATTCCATATTCCTGAACACTTCCAGGTTCCTGGGAGGCAGGAGAGCTCCTGATTCACTCCTCCAAGCCTGAGGTCACTCACACCGTGCTGGGGTGGAGCTCACCTCCCTGCCCAGGTTGCAGCAAGCCCCACTCAAGTGCTAAAGCCCTTTTTGGTGGACCAGGATTCAGCCTGGAGGGTATTTCCAGCAGCCTGTGGGTCAGATCCCCCCAGCCCTGCCTGTGTTTTAGCAGAGAGGAGCTGGATGAGTTTCCCCTCACCACACACAGAGGTGCAGAGGCACAGGGGATCAGCCCCAGCAGGCATTAACTGGGATAAGCAGGATCCCTCTCCTGGTTTAGGGCAAACTCGGCAGAAAACCTCCCAATGGGATCCCTGTGGGAGGCAAAGTGTCCCCCCCAGGACACTCCCCCAGCTGCTCTCAGTGTCCCCAACACCCAGCTGGGCTCTCAGGGGGTGGTTACCAAAGACTTTGAGGTGGATGGTGGCATCAGCCTCGCCCGCCTTGTTCTCAGCGATGCAGATGTACTCGGCCTCGTCGCCCTTGTCCACCCTGTGGATCACCAGCTCGGAGCCATCCGAGATGAAGCTGTATTTGTCCTCATCCTCCACCTCCTCCAGGGGCTCTCCATCCCTGGGGGCACAAAGCACACACGGGGCTGTGCTGGCAGAACCCACCCCAGGCTGGTTCCGGCCATTGTTACACTGGAGCTCCTTGTGCTGAGAGGGAGCAGCACCTTCTCCTCTCCCCACGGGCTCCAGAGCTCAGACTGAGACCTAACCCCAACCTCTCCTGCCCCAGGGCTCTTAGCAGCTGAACCTCTCAGCTACTGGCACACCACAGAGCTGTAACCCCACCAAAGGTGGCTCCTTGCCTGCCAGGGCACCACTCCAAGCTGCCATCAGCTTTTCCACGTCAATCTGTGCTCCTACCCTTTCCCAAAGGCTGCAGAATTCCAAGGACAGTGTCCCTGGAGTGGAATCACTGCCTGACAGGGAAATGCAGGCAAGGACAGTGTCCCTGGAGTGGGAATCACTGCCTGACAGGGAAATGAAGGAACCTGGGAGGGGACACAGCTGACCTGGCTGAACAATGGGGAGCACTGAAGGAATTTCTTGCTTTGCTTTATTACACTGTTCTTATCTCATCCAACAGGATCTTTACCCTCAGATTCTCCTCCCTGGGTAGGCTCTGTGCTGCCTGCCTAACCCACAGCAGGAGGTGACTTCAGCCCCATCATGAGGCTGTTCTTGGGAGAAAAATCAACTCATCCCAATGAGAGCACTCCCTTCCCTACAGCCTGGCTATCCAGGCCTGGGGAGAAAAATCAACTCCTCCTAGTTAGAACATTCCCTTTCCTCCTGGAACCCTGGCTTTCCAGGCCTGGGGAGAAAAATCAACTTCTCTCAGTTAAAGCGTTCCCTTCCCTCCAGCCTGGGGAGAAAAATCAACTCCTCCCAGTTAGAACATTCCCTCCCCTTCAGTCAGGCTTTCCAGGCCTGAGGAGAAAAATCAACCCATGCCAGTTGGAGCATTCCCTTCCCTCCTGGAACCCTGGTTCTCCAGGCCTGGGGAGAAAACTCAACTCCCCCCAGTTAGAACATTCCCTCCCCTCCAGGCTGGCTCTGCAGAGCCCAGCAGGACAGAGCACACAGCCTCTTACTTTGTCCAGGTGACGGTGGGCTCGGGAAAGCCATCAGCATCACAGGCCAGGGTGACAGACTGGCTGAGGTTGGCAGTGGCATTCATGGTGCTCTGCCTGGCACGCACCGAGGGAGGCACTGCAAGGGAGGAAAGGCACAGTGAGCTGGGGAGGGCAGGAGGTGTGAGCCACAGGGAGGCTCCCTGTGCACCTCTGATGGCACCAGACCCTGTCACCATCATCACCTGCAGGGTGTCATCAATGAGCCTGAGAAAGGTCTAATGCCACCAGCACAGGGGAAGAAGGGCAGTGGGTGGGGAGACACAAAAAACCTCAGTGTGGTGGCCAGGAGCACCTGTGAGTGCCCCCAAGCTCAGTTCCTCACTCTGAGCTCCAGGTTTCTCAATGTGTTTTTATTCTGTAAACACCTGAATTTCCCTGGCAAACCCTCCCTGCATTCCAAGGACACTGGACATGCATTCCATGGACACTTTCACTGGACACAGCAGAGGAAGAGGACGGTGTGGGGCTGAGGCAGCACCTCCAGCAGCAGCCCAGGGTGAGGTGCTGCTCTGAGCCCTCACCGTTGACGATGACCTGGATGTCCTTGAAGTTGATCTCCCCCCGGGCCAGGATCCTCCCCTCACACCTGTAGGTGCCCTCATCTGTCTTCTTGATGCCCCGGATCTGCAGGTAGTTGTTGGACAGGACGATGAACCGCACTGCAAGGGACAAAAGGAACAGGAGCTCACTCCAGCTTCTCCTCTCCTCGCCCCTGCTGGGCTTGGGGGGATAAAATCTCCCTCCCCACCGTGAAATGGAGGTGCTGGATCTGCTTCTGCCAAGGAGAAAACATGTGTGGAGAGTAGCCCAGTGCTCTGGTGCTGTGCTCAGGGAGATGAACAGGTAAATGCTCCCACAGACACACTGACATTGGGCAGTGAGCAGTTTGGGACTCATCCCTGCTGCCCAAGAGCTCCAGCCTCACCACCTGTGTGCCAGGCCTGGGAAAGCTGCTCAGCTGCAGTCAGGGCCTCTGCCAGCCCCTCTGACCATGGCAGTCTGGACATTTGGGAAGAAAGGGAAAAGCTCTTGCAAGGAGCTTTTCCTCTTAAAGGCTGGAAGGTGTCCCAACATCCAGCTTTTCCGTCTGATCTGCATTTTTTTCCAGCACTCCTTGGCTGATTCTGCTGCCAAAGCCTGATGGGCGTTTCAGTGGAACACGACTGCCCTGCCACTGGCAAACCACAGCACCTGGGACAAGTTAATTCACATCCCACGGCCTCGTGCCAGGCACAAACTACTCCTCCTGCCCCTTGTGACCACCAGCACTTTGTGTGGGAGGCAGATGGACATTTGACCCCGGAATGGATGAGAACCAAGGCCTTACCATCCTTTTTTAGGATGACATCCCTGCCTTTGTGCTTCCAGATGATGGTGGGGGGCAGTGAGCTGACCACGTCACACACGATCACAGCATCGTCCCCTTCCTTGAACTCCTGAGGGGTGGGGGCGTTCTTGAACATCAGCTTTTCTGGAAGCAAGGAAAGGAGAAGGTCATTGCAGCTTCCCCAGCACACCTGGGGCTGTGCTCCTGCCTCCAGCCTGAGGGGAGCAGAGAAACCCCCAAACCCCCAGAAATCTCCTTGCTCCCAGGGGAGGATAGAGGTCTGCGTGAATGCACTGCCCACAGCACCTCCATTCCCAGCCACTCTGAATAATGCCCACTGCGAGCTGTGAGCTGGGGCTGCTCCAGCAGGGAGGGAGAAGCTGCTGGCAGGGCTCTGCTGGAGCAGCTGAAGGCTCATGGCAAACCTCAGGACATGTGGGCCCTTCTTCACCAGAGCTGTGTGTCACCCACAGCAGCTCCTCTCCTGTC
>JANPWX010000027.1:19855-60328 GCA_024734555.1 Trochalopteron elliotii | reverse complement strand
CACGAACCCTCACAGATCACAAATTCACCCCACTGCTCACGGGCAAGACATCAGCACAGCACGGTGTGCTCCACTCTGAGCTAAATGAATAAACCCCAGGGCCTGCAGCCACCACGCACCTTGACATAAGAAGAACTTGGATTCTCCAACGCTGATCTCCCCCTGGCTTGGAACAATGTCCACTTGGAGAGAAGCTGGGAAGGGAATGAGCACGGTTAGACAAAGTGCCGTGATCTCCAGCAAAAAAAAACTTTGCCATCCTTACATGGATCCCTTATTGAATTTACAGTCCAGGATGACACCTGTTTTCTGATCTGAACTGCTGGTTTTAAACACCAGAGGACAGTTTCAAACAAGAGAGGAGCATTTTAAACATGAGAGTAAGTTTTTCAACACTAAAAGAAGGTTTAAAACAAGAGAGGAAGGTTTTAAACAAGAGAAGAAAGTTTTGAACACGAGAGGAGGGTTTTAAACACCAGAAGAAGGTTTTAAAGAAGAGAGGAAGGTTTTAAACAAGAGAAGAAGGTTTTATACCCCAGAGGAATGTTTTATACCCCAGTGGAATGTTTTATACCCCAGAGGAAGGTTTATACCCCAGAGGAATGTTTTAGACCCCAGAGGAATGTTTTATGCCCCAGTGGAATGTTTTAGACCCCAGAGGAAGGTTTTAGACCCCAGAGGAATGTTTTATGCCCCAGTGGAATGTTTTAGACACCAGAGGAATGTTTTAGACCCCAGAGGAAGGTTTTAGACCCCAGAGGAAGGACAGCACCCCTGCCCTCCCCATTCCCATTTTCCAGCAGCCCCACCCAGGGCACATCCACGCAGGCCCAGTGCCCTTTTCCCCCACCAACATCCCTGCCTCCTTTCTTCATGGCATAAATTATGACCCATTAGGCAGAAAATGTAATTGGATTCTGGCTCTCCTCCAGCTATAGCTTAATTCCACAGCAGATCTGTGGCCTAACAAGCCCGGGTCAAGTTGAATTTGAGGACGCCAAAATAGGTTTTCTTTGGAAAACACCCTCTGTGTTTTCACGTAGGGCATGAAAATCTGCAAATCTCTCTCCCAGAGCAGCTAATTTTCTCTCCAGAGCACAGAGGCATTATTTCAGCTGCCAAGCACACCTGGGGTTGTAAGAAACAAGCGCTGCTCCAGCAAAGAAAACCCGGCTGTGTGTGCCAATGGCAACATTCCTGGGGAAACACATGGATTGGGGGGTCAGGCCCTGAGTGTGGAGCTCCCAGAGCTGAAGGAGCACTGCCTGCCCTCATCAGGAAAGCACAGGGATATCAGGATTTTCTGAGCATGTTCCTCTGGCCATCAACCACCCTGACACAGCACTTCTCTCCAGAAGAAGACTGGAAGCAAGAATCAGAGCTGGGAAAACCCCAGAGCAAGGTCCCTGCACCTTTCCTGGTTCTCCTCTCTGGAATTCAGCAGGCTGGCCTGATAAATGCTGCTATTCCAGCCCTCAACACTGGGATACAGCCCCAAACCCAAAAAACAGGCACGACTCAGCTGGAAGCAGAGCTTGGGAGCACTGAGTGCTCCAGTTCTGGCTACAGTCACACACAGAGCACTGCACATCCTGCAGGGATTCCAGACAGGGACATTAAAGCACCCCTGGACCTCCAGAGGAATGGAAAGGAGCCTGGAAGCCAAAGCTGGGCTTTCAGCCAGCACTGGGTGCTGCAGGAATGGCTGGGAGCTGATTGAGATCCACCAGAAATTCAGCCCCATTCTCACTGCACTCTGTAAATGCAGCCCTGAGAGCTGCTGCCTGCAGTGCCACAGGCTGGGGATGTTAATGATGCCTTTCACTCCATTCTCAGGTGGTTTCTGGAGCAGGCAGGAAGGAGAAGAAAAGCTCTGTGGAAAGCACTGAACTCTCCATCACCCCAAATTCAGTGTCTGGGCCCTACCTGACAGCTTTTGTCAGGCCTGGCTGTGCCTCATCAGCTGCACAGAGCAGGAGGAAACCACCCAGCCAGGGAATATCTCCCTGAAATACAGCCACAAGGGCCAGGCAGGAGATCTGAGCCCAGGCAGCAACACCCAGCTCTCAGATTTTCCTGGGTTTTTTTATTTTTTCCAAGGGCTCAGCTCCTTCTGTGCATTGAAGTGCTGGGTGGATTTTCAAAAGAATGAAACCTGGAAACCACCTCTGGGAAGGCAAATCTTTTAGAAAGGAGGGGAAGAAGGACATCCCTGGTTCTGCCTCATTCAGTCAGTGCTCCCTCTGCTCCCCCAGCTCCAAAGTTACCATTAAATCCCATCATTAGTGGAATAAGGAACAGCATTTCTGCAAAGGTAGTGCAGAAGGGCAGCAATTCCTTCACTGAACACCAGCACAGCTCCTTCCCAGCATGAAGGAGGCACAGGAGGAGCCTCCTGGGATGGTTCCCAACTCCAGAAAGGCACTTTTCAAACCCAGGAATTGCCAGCACACAGGAACTGTGACCCCCAGGACAAACAAAGACTCTGCACAGCACCTGCAGTGTGCTCAGCCCAGGATGCTCAGGTGCCCTGAGACTGATCCCAAGAGCAAACTCCTCCCTTTTCCCTTGGGATTGGGAGTTCCCAGTGCTCACCTCGGCACAAACACACCCAGGGGAGTTGTTACAGACCCAAAACAGAAATCCCAACATTTCCCTTCTGCCAGACATGCTGAGGAGCAAAATTCTACCTGGATTTTTTTTTTTCCCCAGTCTCCCGTGGCTTCTCCTGGTGGTTCTTTGGAGGATTTTGGACAGGCTGTGGGGCTGCCCTAGCCCTGGTTTGCAAACACTTCTAAGGCTTTGTCCTACAAATAAATCCCTGGAGGTGAAACTAGGGACAAAAGCACCCAGCTGTGTTTGTCCAGCACCTCCAGCCACAGAGTCTGCAGGTAACTTCTGGAATTCAGCTGCAGGAGGAGGAAGATCCCCCTGCATGAGTCACTGGCAGCTCATCTCATCTGTCCTTATCTCACACCGGGGAGAGCTCAGCCTCCAGCAGCAGCAGCAGCAGCAGGGTTTGCTGCCGTTGTCACCTGCACAAACAGGTCCCCAGAACAAAGGGCTGTGCCCGGGATCTCACAAACAATCCTCAGCGTTACTGCCCAGCCCGTGATCACACTGACAAAGCCAGCGCTGCTGATTTTAATCGCTGTTTAATCGTTATTTTGGCTTTGCAGTTCAGGGAAATGGGGACTATTTTTTCCACTCTTCACTTAATAGACACTGCTGAGCCCATTTGTATTCTGCTTCCAACTTCGAGCAATAAAGGCCTTTTTAGCATCACATAATAACTGCATTAAAAGGCCTCTTCATAATCACACAATAACACTTTTTATAGCTCTGCCCTCCCCCATATCTTTTATCTGGTTATAAAGTTCCCCAGCCCCCAAAAAATGCTGAATAATTCCCCACTGATTAAAAAAAAAAAACAACACAAAAAAACAACAAAAACCCCAACAAATTCGCTAATGCAACTTCCTGTTCATCTGTAGTTCAATATAATTAGTTTTGCATCTCAACAAAAGAAATGAGCTGAAATGAAGCCGTGGTTCTGGTACCAGGCAGGGAGGCTGTCCCTGCTGGGCTGGGACTGAGGTGAAGGCAGGAATTTATTAATCTGGGCAGTGAATAAAGTGCCACGGGCAGCACAGGAAAGTGAGGCGATTTTTGGGTGCCCAAATTCCAAAGGTGACACAGAAGCAGGAATATGAATGCTCACACAAAAGGAACAGTAAACACACTCAATTCTGGATTCACCGTGGGGTTCTATTCCCTCAGGTAAACGGGAGCTCATCCCCTCACATCCTCCCTTTCCTACAAACCCCCTGATCCTTTACAGCCCCCAGCACTTCCCCACTGACCCCAGAAGGTCCCAGTTTGAGCCCTGGAGGTAAAGAAGGACTGAAATCCCTCTGTCCTCAGCTCAGTGCAGCACTGGGGTCAGCCCAGGCTCGGGTCCCCAGGGATGTGTCCACACTGCACCTCTGAGCCCCACCAAGGGCTGAGCTCAGCCCTGGGGGCTCCTCCTGCCAGGGACCTCTCACACTGAGCCCAGGAGGGAATTTGGGAATTTGGGCTGTGCCTCAGGCTGTCTCCAGGAGCAGAACCCCCGTGCTCCTGCCACAGCTAACCCAGGTAACCCTGCACCACCACAACACGTGAGTGAAAAACCAAATCACAAAAACATCACAAATATTGCAGCAAACAAAGCCCAGCACGGATGAATTCGGCTGTGACTGAACCCTTGGCTCCATCCTCACAGGCTGTACCTTTAATTCCGTTCATTTCTAGCAGCGATTCACCAATTAAACTCAATTCCAGAAATAAAAACCATCGGGAGAGAAATATCTCCTGGATCTAATGGGCACAGATCGTGGAGTACGGGCGGGGTTTGTAAAGCTTGTGAGGGAAGCAGATTATGGTGAAAGCCCTCAGGATTTAATACACAACAAAGGCTTAACAAGACAAAGACAAGGCTCCTGTACACGGTCACTTTATTAAAAATCCGCTGACTGCTCAGGAGGAGGAGGCAGCAGCTGGGATTGATCCCAGCTGGGCTGCAGATCCAATTCCTCCCCCGTCGCCATGGCAACCTCTCCCTAAATCTGCCAGCAATGGGAGGAGGGGACGGCGGGCTCCTTTGGGGAATATCGGCTCGGGGAGAGGCGGGGAGGGAGCAGCACGGTGCCACGGCACAACAGCCCGGAGAGGCCAGCCCGGAGCCACCTTCAGGGCAGAAACTGCCCAAAATCGGGACACCAAAGCCTTGCTGGTGGCCCTGGATGTGAGGGATGCACACAGGGAGCATCATCCCCTGCCCTGGATGTGAGGGATGAACACAGGGAGCATCATCCCCTGTCCTGGATGTGAGGGATGAACACAGGGAGCATCATCCCCTGTCCTGGATGTGAGGGATGAACACAGAGAGCAGCATCCCCTGCCCTGGATGTGAGGGATGAACACAGGGAGCATCATCCCCTGCCCTGCCCTGCCCTGCCCTGCCCTGCCCTGCCCTGCCCTGCCCTGCCCTGCCCTGCCCTGCCCTGCCCTGCCCTGCCCTGGATGTGAGGGATGAACACAGGGAGCATCATCCCCTGCCCTGCCCTATTCTGGATGTGAGGGATGTTCCTCACCCTCCTGAACACTCCATGATGTTCCAGCAGGCACAGAGGGAGCATCCCCTGTCCCAGCCCCAATTCCAAACCCACAGGGGGGTTTGGGGAAGGGCTCAGCTCTGGCACAGCATCCCTGAGCCAGGGGAGCTCTGGGGTGGGCTCAGCTCTGCCTCTAGCCACCCTCCTGTCTGTTCTGCACACTCCAGGGATTGAAAATCCCCTTTTCCAGCAGGACCCAGTGGATGCTGGGGGGTGGGAGAAGGGTAATTCACTCACTCCTGTAAAGAAACCAGATTCCAAACCAAACACAATTCAAATTATTCTGTACAACAGCACAGCCTGGGCAGTGAGGGACCTCTCTGCCCTCTGCGTCTCACCCAAAACACCCTCCAAGGGACAGAGGGGCTCTGCCAGCCAAAATCCACATGCACCCATCCATCCCTGCCCTCCTGCCCATCCCTGGGGACTATTTCACAACACCAGGGAAAGATGTGCTTGGCCAGGCAGCTGAAATCAGGGCCCAGGCAGCTGTGGCAGCATGAAATTCAGGCAGGGAATTCAGAGAGGTTTCTCCTCTGCTTCACTTCAGTCAGAATTATTCTGCTCCTGAACAGAGTGACATGTCCAAGCTGATGCAGGGAATCTGTGCAGGGAAAAGGGAATAATTCCAATTATGTCCACGCTGTGACCCCCATCCTTTCCATGCACAAGATCTGCTCACAAGCCCTTTTAATTTTTAAATGACCACAAGGCACACCAAAAAATACCATTAACACCTTTTCCTACAGAAATTTATGGATCACAGTAAAACTTCCCAGACATCTCAGTGTTTTTACATGGAACACAATTTTATGCCTCTTTTGATGACATTGTTGATAAAAGCTTTTTATTGCCATGGATCATAAAACTAATAGTCCTATTTACCACAGCAAATATTTTCATTTACCTGAGGCAGGGTAAGCCAGGATTCTTTATGGAGCCATTAAATCAGAGTATGGACAATTTTAATTAAAAACCAAGCAAGTCACAATCTTCTGCTGAGAGAGAGGTCTGGGTGGTGGGAAGAACCAGGAGAAGATGAGAAAAACAGGATTTGTAAAAGCTCAGGGCTCGAGGCTAATCTTGCAGCAGTCTGTCTTGGCAGAGCACTGAGCAGCACAGGCTGCATCCTTGAGGGGAGCACAGAATTACTGCCTTTGTCAGGCAGGAGCAGCTCCAGGAGCTCCCTGGCTTTCCTCAAAGGGAGCAATCCCTGCTCCCTGCAAGCTCCATTCCCATCCAACAGCCCTCCCAGCCCCAGATCTGATCCTCAAGTGTTGAAAGCAATTCTTCCCCAGCCCTTTTCCATGTGCTGGTTTAGGTCAGGGGACGTGTTTTTAGCACTGGTTAAAGCTGAAGCAGCTGCAAAGCCTGAAATTCAGCATTTGCTGCACAAGAATTTAATGATGAACTCCAGTGGAGCATCCACTGCAGGTTCTCCCCAGGAAGGCACATCCCAGGTCCAGCACATTCACCCCATCCCACACTGCAGAATAATTCCTCCCTCTGCCTACCACAGCTTCCTATGGAATTCTCAGGGGGAGAATAAACCTCTCTCTTCTATTTCAGCTCAAGGAAGAGGAGAGAAAACACAGAATGCAGTTTTTATCTCTGTTCCCAGAGAGGTCAGGCCATGCAGAAGCCTAGCCCTGGTGTTCTCAATTGCTGCTGTTGAAGCACCACGAGGTGTAAATGCACAAAAGTGGATTTTGGTCTCACTGCTCAAGCAGCAGGTGGAAGTTTCTGAGTTTCTGAGCCCTGAGACAAGAGGGCTTGGCTGAAGATGGAGGAGCCACCCTCAAGGCACCCAGGCTGTGGTTTTGAGGTGTTCTGCTCCTGAAAGGGATTTCTAAAGCTCATCCAGCTCCACCTTCCACTATCCCAGGCTGCTCCATGCCCTGTCCAGCCTGGCTTTGGACACATCCAGGGGCAGCCACAGCTTCTCTGGGCAACCCCACCCTCCCAGGGAAGGATTTATCCCCAGTATCCCATCCAGCCATGCCCTCTGGCAGTGGGAAAACATTAAATATTCCACCTGCATTTCAGAGAGTTACAGCCTCTCCTGAATTGTGGCTCACAAAAGTGCTTTGGAGAAACTCCTGTAGGTTTTAGTAGTTTAAATTCATATCTGGAGCCGTCTTCTGCCAAGTGTAAAGTGTCAGAAATCAATAGTTTATTCAATGTGCCAATTAATCTTTCATGGCTGGTGGGACCTGGGAATTCTGTGGTAGCTGAGTATCACTGGATAGTTTAGACTGAGCTGAGAATCACAGACTTAGCCTGGCTCCTCTGTGAGGAACAGGAATTTCCAATGCTGCCTTACAGCAAGACTAAACAGTCTCATTCTTCCTTGCTATGTGAGGTGAAGAAGAAAGCTCATTAATAAATTAATTGACATTAAAAACATGGGGAGGCTGCTTCACTATAAATAAAGCCACATGGAGGTGAAAGAACAAGAGCATGTGTCAGTATTTATAATTTTTATCCTATTTTAGACCAGCCTTCAGGGCTGATGAAGAAAACCACCTCAGGCCATGGGCAAAGCCCTGTCACAGGCCAGACCATGGAGATGTTCCTGGGAATTTGGGGACTTGCTAAAAACATCAGTGCCTCTGGAAAGACCAGTGGAATTTGTGGGTAATGTTTCACGTGTGTGTTAACTGCAAAGCCTTTTGCAAGCCCCACACTGAGAAAACCTCCAGAGTATCACCAGGACTATTAGAATCATTAACAGCATCCACTGAATAAAAACTGAAATATTATTATAATGAAAACTGAAGGCAAAAGACTGGGAAGAATAACATGCTAATACACTGCCCTATTTGCTCAGCAAGCATAGGAACCAAAAATCCCTTCAGGCAAGAGAGAACTGAGCTTGTTTACTGCTCTCTGCTGCTCAGCACTATTCCAACTCCCTGGCTGCCAGGATAAAGCCAAGGTAAAGGCAATAAATCAGAGCCTCTCCTCACTGAGCCCCCCAATGCACGGAACAGGAAGAGTTTACACAACCCCAAATTTAGACATCATTCACAGCTCCAGAAGCTCAAAAAGAGGTGATGCCAAGAAAGAAACAAAAAGAATTTGAGCCCAGGCAGGGTATCCAAAGGCCTCCAGCATCAGCTGTGACTGACAGGATAAACACTCCCCAGATTGCCAGCAGCCAAGAAAAGGCTTCATCCACACTCCTCTGGGAAGTCTCCTGGAAACCCAGTGAGAATTCAGCCCAGCAAACACAAGAAATTTAATCACTGCAACTCATAAGTTATGCAAGGCAGACAAAGAACGCTTCAGCTGAGCATTTGTGCCCCAAAATTTAGGAGAACTGTCAGGAGTTCAGCTCTGAACCTCTCCTGGTCTGTACAAGCAAGACACTCCTTGAAATAATTCACTCCTACTTGCAAGAATTTACTCCAAGACTTGCAGGAATTTACTCCATGTAAGCACCAAAAGAAAACCTCCAGTGAACTCCAAACACAACTGGATTTTCACACCTCTCCTTGTGCAGCAAAACACAGGACAGAGGAAAAATTGAGGAAAAGGGAACCAGACTCCTGCTGGGTGCTTGAGGTGACACTGCTTTTGGAAAAGATCTCTGTAAAAAACCCAATAAAATAAAGAAGGCACACGCAGACATTCATCCTCTCCACACAGATCCAAACACACAGGGCACAAACATGGCTCAGAGCTGGTTCCTTTATTCCTTCAGTGCCATATTCTGATTTCCATCTCCTCAGTGCTTTGGTCTCCCTGGGTTTGACTGAAGTCAGAGCAGTGGCCTCAGGCCCCACGTGCTCAGCATGTTTAATTGATGCTGCAGACAGAGAACACCCCATCAAAAGGAACCCTCCAGGAGGAAAATAACGGGGGCAGGCTGTAAATTCAGAGAGCACAGCCTAAGCCACAGCTCATCACTGCCAGGCCAAGAGGCTGCCTTGCATTAAAGCCATAAAGGCTTTTAATCTGTGCTAAAACCACTGCGACTCCACCAAAGGGAATGACCAAAATGTGAGCACACATCTGTAATCCCAGGCAAGCACCACCAGCCTGGGCAAGCCACACACATCAGTCCAGCACTTCTTTGCTTTTCTCCCAGCTTTGCACTCTGCTGAACTCCCAATTCTTCTGTCTCTTCCACAATTTCTCCTCACAGGAGAGAAATATCAGGACAATTTGGTCCAACTGCTGACAGGAAAAGCTTTTAATTAGTGGCACTACAATTAACCAGAAAGAGCCAATAAAACTGAGTGGCCACCACGACTTTCAGAATATTGGGGCATAAATTAAAGGTCCAAGGCAGGATTTCACTAATGAAAGTTTTTCTCCTTTAACTTCCACGAAGAATGCCAACCCCAGATCTTCATTTAAATGTACAAATGGCCAACACTGAGCACTGAGTGTCAACACCCAGATCTCCATTTAAATGTACAAATGGCCAACACTGAGCACTGAATGACACCTCGTGTCTGGAGATTTTGGTGCCTTCTCTGCAGCCTCAGCCCCCTTTATTGAGATGTGCTCCCTAATTCCCAGGCACTGTCACTGGGGATTACCTGAACTGCAGCTAAGCCCTTCAGGGGAGGGGCTGTTTGGTTTAAAGAGCTTTTTGCAGCAGGTCCCTGCTCGGTGGCACCTACAGGGCAGGGATGAGCCAGGGGCAGTACCTGGGCTCCAGCCACAGGCAGGAGCAGCTTTGGAAATAGAAGCAGGCAAGGTTAATCCCTGGGATAATGAATATCCAGGGGCAGACTGCACCTAACCCCTATTTGCTAATGGCTGGGAGTGCTCCAGCAGGCCTGAGGATTTACAGCTCCTACAGCTGCCTCCTGTACGTGAATTTCCTTCATTCTGCACGTGGATTTCCTGAATTCTGGCAGCACCAGCACTCCCAGACACAGGGGGGGACTGCTGGGGTGTCCTGCAGGGCCAGGAGTTGGATTTGGTGACCTTTCTGAGTCTCTTCCAACTCAGGCCAAGGGTTTTTTCTAAGGGTTACATGTCCCAAAATCTCGAGATGACTCTGATGTGTTTGAGCAATGTTAACAACAGGGCTGTCTCCTGTGATCAGCTTTAGCACGTTTTCCTGGTACTCACAATGTTTTAATTGGAATTATGGTGTAAGAACTACTCACTGAAAGGGAACAGGAAGGGAAGGAGATGCTCAGTGATCTGTGAGGGCAAAGACCTTTAAAGCACCTGAGGATTCCTGCTGAATTCCTCCCCTCCCACACCCCCTGCTCCTCTCCAGGGTGTGAAGTGACAGCGTAAGAACAGCAGCACTGTTCTGGAATACAGAACACGGCCAGAAAAGGCAGCAGCAGCGACAGAAATGTCCTTTGAGAGTAGTAGGAAAGGGAAAATGTCTCCAAAATGACAAATCCAAAGCCAGGCACACAGCAGGGATCAATGCAGGGGCTGTGCTGAAAGGACAAACCCAAGTGTCACAACCCCTGCACCACCACAAACCCTCCTGGAACCACCAGCATTAATTGCTCTTTACTTTAAACCATCCCCAGGGAGCAGTGAGAGGCACAAGTGAATGTCCCAGATACAATATCCTGCTTTTATCTCCATCAGCCAGAGCCAATATTCATTTTTGCAGTTCCCCCACACAGCTGCCCAGCTCTGCCACTGCTATTTCTGCATCTCTGGGAGAGATTTCTCCTGCCACTAACAACTGCTTGCTCTGCTGGAATGAAGACCACAGTGGGGCTGGGAAGCTCCCTCCCAGCATGGAGGGGTTTATTTTTGTGCTCCTGGATCCCACAATGAAATCCCATGAATGTGGCCCCTCCCCAGGAGGAAAAAGCAGCTCGGGCAGGCTGCAAGAAACACGAGCACAATGCAGGCCAGAGAGGTAAAATAATCAACATTCCTCATCCCAGAGTCACTGCACGGGAAGGATAAACTTGTCCACTCATCCCAAAGTGCTGCTGCTCTGCTTGGGGCAGTCCAAAATGCAAACCCAACCCGGGAGTTTCCAAAGCAGGAGGCAGAGCTGGCACTCACAGCAAATCCTCTCTGAAAACTGGCCTCAGTTTGGGCATGGTGACCCCAAAAATGCCACAGCAGATTCCTGTGGGGCACTGGAAACAGATCAACATTTGCAATACCTGGACAAAAAAGGGGGAAAACCCAACCCAGCCCAGCCAGAATTCAGCACTGCTTTCCTTGCTAGATCTGCCTGTTCACTCTTTGCTGGAATCAGAAATGTGGAGAGGCCCTTTCTCCACTCTCCAGATCCCACTCAGAGAGTTCCAGCACTTCTTTGTGCCACCCCACAACCCACCAAAATGCCTTCTAATTTCCTGACAGCAAAATTACCCCAGCTCTTCCAAATAAACACAACTTGGTCACGAACTCATCATTACCAAGGGGTGGTTTTGGGTTTGAAGCCTTTTCTTTCCTGCACCCACAGGGCCAGCATTCAAAAAAAGCATCCCTGGAAGTGTCTGAGGCCAGGCTGGACAGGGCTTGGAGCAGCCTGGGACAGGGGAAGGTGTCCCTGTCCATGGCAGGGGTGGCACTGGGTGGGCTTTGGGGTCCCTTCCAGCCCAAACCCTTCATAAATCCCGTGATTTTCACCCCAGATTCACAGACTGCCAGCTCCCAATCCTGCAGGCCCTCAAATGGAAGGCACAAAGGGAAAGGGAAATCCCTGCATCCTCCAGAAAAATCAGGAATGTGGAGCAGGAGACGCAGTTGTGTTCTGAGTGTCACAGATCTGTGTGTGCTGCTTCATTATCACTCCACATCTCCCCATTACCACCCACAAGTGCCCCAAATTCGAAGTGGTTACTGAAGTCAAGTCTCTTTCTTTTGAAATTACCCACCAACTCATTAATCTTTTTTAATATTCCCTCATTTACAATCTTTGCTCCTTCCTCTCTAGGCAGAAAAGGCAGTGCAGGGAAATCTGTTTGGCTCAGAACAATTCCACGTAACAACCCCAACCACCAGCAAAGCAGAGAGTGGGAATGAGTGAAGGGAATTTGCACAAAAGGAGGAAAACCTAGGAAATTTAAATGAGATGATGACACAAAACCTGCATAGAATCTTCTGTGCCAATTTGTATTGATAATATAACACCAAGTGATTTATCCAGCCGCCTTGAATTGATAAAATAACAGTAAATTATTTATCCAGCTGTGCTGGGGCAGGGTGGAAATGCAAGTGCAGCCCCAGCAATGCCTGATCCGTGTGCTCCCAGCTCCCTCCCCTTCCCCAGGCACAACAAAGGCAATAAAACAGCTCAATTCCAGCCCGGATTAAAGCGAGGACTCAGGTAGGGGAACAATCTGCCCCGGGAAGAGCAGCAAAGCTCTCATTGGGATGTTAATGAATGCAGCATCATTAACACCAAATGGCTGCGGAGTTAAACACACCATCTCCCAACCCAGCCAAGCAAGTTAATGGTTGCATCAAACAACGAGGTCAACCCTGCCCCTGCCCCAGTTATTAAAATGGGAATTCTTGTTGTTATAGGATGGCATTAAAAGGAATTTACTGGCGCTTTTATGTTTTACGTTCACTCGTGCAGTGCTACAGTTATTCAAAGTATTTGGCACGCCGGGGTTTGCAGCCACAAAGGGCGTTTTGTTTCTGCTGGAGTGAAGGACAAGACAGACAAGGACAGATAAAAATAAGAGGAAGAAAAGGAGACAGAAGATGACAGAGCGACGCAACTGCAGCGCCACATCCAAGGGAGCGCCGCACTGAAAATCTGAGTGGAAAAACTTCTTAAAACAAAGGCAAGAGCCACAGACCACAGCAAGCAGAAGGATTTCGCTGCCAAGGGTAATTCCAGCACTTCTCAGTGAGTTTGTGCTGCATGCCAAGCATAATAAACAGGAGCAAACCAGAGAGACATTTCCAGCAGAGCCCCCTGTGCTGCCTGTCCTGACCCACCCCACCACGTTCCACACTGAGACTCTGCAAAAAACCTGCATTTTCATCTTTTATTTCAGAGCTAATCTGGCTAAAGGCAGCATAAAATATCAGCAAAGCAACGTCACACTCTGGGCTGGGAGCTGCATCCAACATAAACTCAATAATGATTAAAGGAAAGGAATCAATTCCTTTTTCCCCATCCCGGTTTTGACCTTTATTTTTCCAGGCAGCACTTTTCTTTCTTGTGCGAGTCCTTGTCCTGAGCTGAATTTCTATTTCTAATTGTTTTATTTCCTGCAATAAAGCAGCTCCCATGGACTGATCAGGGCAGACAGTCCCCAATTAACCAGGTTTTAATGCAATCTCTATCCCATTCTCGCTGGGGACTGGGAGCAGCCCAGCCTTCCTCCTCCACCACCTGCCAGGGAAAAGGCAGATCCCACAGAAGGAAAGAAAAAAAATAAAAAAAAACCCCAGGAGAATAAAAAGGAAACTCCAAACCCCAGCGGGCAGCCCTGACAACAACACGGAATATTTCAAGTGAGAAACATTCCTGGGCTTTCCACAGAAACAACGATTTGGGGAGAAAAGCTGGGAGAGGAGGAGGAGGTGGCAGCAGGGGTGGAAGAAGCCCCAGATTGTGCTACCCTACAAACCTCCTGCCAAATCCACCTAGGAAATCAGATCTTTTTCTGCGAGAAGCCCAACAGGATCCAATATGTGTTTTAGTTAACAAGTCTTAGAGAACGAGCCAAATCTTGTGCTGTGCTTGGTGCTTTTGGGCACCATCTGCATTGCAGGGTTTCTTCTGTGCTTAACCAGTGTCCTCAGAAAAAATAACGTGCTTTTTAAGGGCTGTTTGCAGTAAAAGGAAAGATAATTGCATGGCCCCCTTGATCTAAACAACATTCTCTATGAAACACCCTGAAAATACCTGGGATTTTATAAAAAATTTCTGGCTGCAAAGAGAAAAACCTGAATGTGTTCTGTCTAATTTCCACCAGGATCTGTCCAAAATTACTGCAAAGAGCCAGGGACAGCAGGTGCACCCCAAAAATGCCCCAAAAATGTGGGTGGAGTGAACTGCAGGTCCCTTGTCTGGGTGGATAAAGAAAAAAATGGGCTTTGTAGGGTTGTTTGCAGTAAAAAAAAAAAAAAAAAGATAATTGCACCTTGAGTTAAACAACATGAAACACCCTGAAAACACCTGGGATTTTATAAAAAATTTCTGCCTGCAAAGAGAAAAATCTGAATGTGTTCTAACGTCCACCAGGATCTGTCCAAAATGACATAAATGCAAGGAGCCAGGGACAGCAGGTGCACCCCAAAAATGCCCCAAAAATGTGGGTGGAGCGAGCTGCAGGTCCCTTGCCTGGGTGGATAAAGGTCTAAAAACCAGCTCTGAAAATCTCTGCCCTGGGAAGAGCGATGGTTGAGGGAATGGAGCTCAAACAGCCTCAATTTGGGGATGAGAAATTCTCATTTCCTAAGAATGCTGAGCAGCAGGTTGGGACAGAGCATCCCCAAGCCTCCCCACTCCGTGCCCTCCACCAGCACCTAAGAAAATCTAAAAGAAATGTATAAATTGGTTAACGAAAATAAATAAATCTGTGCTTTTTCTTCACTGGATGAAAAGCCAGGGGATAAAAAAAAAAAAACCCAAAAAACCCTGCAAGAGGCAAAGCAAAGGCAGCAAGCCCAGGGAGTCCAACACGGGCACTGGGAGCTGTGTGACACCAGCCCAGCCCTCACGGGATGTCTGCACAACTAAAACACCCACGGGAGGCACGGAAAACATTCTCCCCTCACAAAAAAAAATTAAAATAATTTTAAAAAAGGCAAAAAAAAAAAAAGAGGAAAAAAGAGGAAAAAAGGGAAAAAATGAAAAAAGGGGGGGAAGGAAACAAAAAAAGGAAAAAAAGGAGGAAAAAAAGAGGAGAAAAGGGGAAAAGAGGAAAAAAATGAAAAAAGTTAAAAAAAAAAAAAAAGGAAATAAAAAAAAGCCCGGCCGGCTGTAAATGAGAGCACTCAGGCACTCAGGTCACTGCAGTAAATCACAGCCCTTAATTTCATGTGAAAGGAGGGAATGTTAGACGATCACAGGACCCTCAAAGAGGCCTTTGTTAGGAGGGAGCCCTGTGCATAAATACATTTCAGAAGCCGGGAGAAAGGAGGCTTAGAAAGGAAAATGCCCCTGGATTTTTTGGCCTTATTTTATCACCTTTCAGAGGATAAAGAAGCCGAGAAATCAAGAAGAGCTACAAGTGACAATTAACCTATTAGCACACGCCAGGACCCATTTCGTTTGCACTATTTGGGCAGCCAAGAGCTCCTCCAAAGGGCTCTGCTGCACCTCGGGGGCCACGAGAACCCAGGAGGAGCAGGAAAAAAACAAAAAGCAGGAATCAGGAATTATCCATCCTTCAACACTCCTGTAGATCCCACCATCACCAGTGACGTGGATCAACAGCTAAAATTCATCATCCTAGTCAATAAATGAGTATTAAAGGCTCCATCCTGCACTTCTGGAGCATCTTCTCCTGCTGGTTGTTGTCTCCCCTCAACATCTCAGCCCCAGACATTTTAGAGTGGATTTTACAGCACAGCAGATAAACCACAGTGGAAATTCCCATGGGAATGGCAGTGGTAAATTCGGGAATGTCACTCAAAATCATCATTGGTGACTCCTCCATCTCCTGCCATCTGATCCCGAGCCCCCCATCACCTCCCATCACCTCCCTGACAGGTCAGGGCTGAGCAGGAGCTGATCCAAGCTGCAACTTCCCCAAAATCGGAGCCCTGCTCTCCAAGGAACCACTGAAACAGCCCTGAAAAAAAGCTTTTGGAGCCCAACAATCCCAGTGGCAGAGGCTTTAGGAGGGAGCTGTGAGAAATTCGGAATTTCAGAGTAAGTGGAGAGAGCATTAAAACAAAAGATGGACATTTAGAGCCAATTCATGGATGGAATTGAGGAGGAAACAATCTCCTGCAGGAGGAGGATGCTGCAGGTGGTGTCAGTAATTCTGCCCAAAGCAGCAACGTGCTGCCTCCCCTGCAATGGAATCCTCCATCCCAAGGTGGATTTGCATCCGAAATTCCTCTTTTTCCCCTAAAAACGCGTGGGGATGGGAACGTTTCTCAGCAGGAATGCATCCCCCTGTTCCCTGACACAACAGGCTGAGTCTATAATTAAAGAGCTTGGGGAAGGATGCAGCACTTTTCCCAAACTGAATCCCAGATGATTCACAGCCTCCCAGGAGCTTCCTGCACTGGGCTGTGACTGGGCATGGAATCAGCTGCAAATAAAGTGCCTGAGCTTGTGTGTGTGTATATATATATATGTATATATGTATATATGTATATATGTATATATGTATATATGTATATATGTATATATGTATATATGTATATATAGGTATTGTACATGTATTGTATATGTATTATATATATACACATAAATATATTATATATAAAAATCTATAATATATAATATACATTATATTATATACATTATATAATATGTTATATATTATGTATTATCTATTATATTTTTTTAATATTTATATATTGTATTATATATAGACACTCTGCTCCTTCCCATGCTGTAAACGTGTGGAGCCCAGAATGGACCAAATCCTCCCCAAATTCAGTGCCAGCAAGTCCTGTGTGGTAAGTGGGAATAAACACAAGAAACCCTTGGAAAGGACAAGGAATAAACCCAAGCACTGCCTTACTGACTTAGCTGAACACCGTGGACAAACCATTAAACAAACTGGAGCCTCCAAACTAATGAACACCTGCCCTCAATGCAGGAAAACAAGGCAGAAATCTCCATGCAAATAGCAGCCAGCTCCTGCAAACAAGGACTGCACCATTCCAGAGCCAAAACTGGGCTGTCAGGACCCAGCAGAATTTGGAACTCAGCTGGGGAGAGGCCTGGAACAAGTTTGTTATCATGCAATTAAAGCACTGCTAATTTCTTGTGCAGCAAATGCCAAACTCCTGCTCCTTGCAGGATGGATGGATGGATGGATGGACAGGGAGCAGGGATGAGGACCAGGCAGGCAGGAGCAGACACAAGTCCATAGGGAATGGATTATACATGGCTTAAATGGCCTAATCCACTTTGCTTTCAACAGGTCCCACATAAACAAGGCTCCAGTGCATGTTAAATAAAAGCCCCATGAAATTTTAATGAAAAGCAATATGCAGTTACAGAAACTAATCTGCTAAATGGAATCATTTCATAAGTGGCAAATTCTGTGAGGCAAAGAGGAGTCATGAAATAACCTTATCTAATACCCAATATCTGAGAGCAGCATGGAGATTGGGTTTAGGGGAAGGCAGCAGGAATAGAGGGATTTTTAGCCTGAATCACTGAAATTCTGAAGCTCCTCTGAATATTCTGCTTTACCTCGAGCAGAACTGCCCATCCTTGTGCTCCTCCCGTGCTGCTCCAGCCTGACTTGTTATTTTAATATTTCCTTTAGGTGGGTGACAAGTCCAATAGGGCAGCAGTCCTGGAGATTCCTGTCCCCCAAATCAGGGCAATTATGGGCAGGAACAGGAGCCAGACCCCAGTGCCATGAGCAATCCTGTCCCTCATCCCTGCCAGGGCTGTGATTGTGGAGATGAACACACAGAAACCAAACCCACTGCACCTCTGACAGCTCATCAATGGAAATAACATTTCCCTGCATCACACTCACCAGGCATTTCTAAATCCTGTTTTTTAAGGCCTGGGGGCCAGCACTATTAAAACCCAACAGATGCAAGAATAGATTTTGCCACGAGGTGAAACAGGATTAGGGAAAAAAAACTCTCAGTCTTTCTTTTTAGGGCTCTGCTACTTCCTAAGGCTGGATCCAGCCCTGGTGCAAAGCAGCAGCACATAAACAGCATTTGTTATCTGCAGAGCTTCCCTTCCACACACATTTCATTCCTCACCCCTTGGAAAGGAATTAAAACCCAACCAAAGTGCTTTTCCAGGCAGCTGAGCTGTGGTTGGGGCTGATAAAGGAGGGACACAGGGCCGTGGGTAAGGACACAGAGATGGTGGAGAACAGATTTTCAGGGAGCTCTGGCACGGGGGAACCCCTCTGGCAGCTCAGCCCCACAGGCACTGGGCTCATCTGGGTTATCCAAACACAGCCAGGCAGTGATGGGATCATCTCAGTGTGCCTGATCACCAGCACAGCCCTGAGCAGGTAAATGCAGTGATCAGACCCCAATCAATCACTGATCAATCACACAGCCCCCAGTGAGCCCTGCCAGCACCAAACCAGCTCATTTCTCCCCTTTCCACTGAATGGATCCAGCCCTCACAGCCCTGGGATTGCCCATTTTTCCTGGGTATAATCAGCATTATGCAGTGCAAAACACACATTTAAATCCAGACCTTACCTGGCTTTCCTTCATCACCTCATGCAGATCAACCAGTAATAAAAATAATCACAAAGCAAGTTCAGATGCTGTTTATTGAAAATTATCACGTGCTCTGAAAAATACCACCAGTCTTTCCCTGCAGGAAATGAGAGGTTTGCTTCATACTTGGGTGTTATTCTGAAATCAAGGGGAAGACACATTGTTCCCTGCCTCAATATCCACCCCAAAATTGAAATGCCACCACAAAACCCATTCACACATGCAGCCAGCCAAGCAGAAATATTACAGGGATGAGAGAGAGAGAGAGAGAGACATGAGGAAAAAAATAAAAAAGATAAATTAGATTAGTCTTTTGTTCACTGTGTCACATCAGATTCTCTCGAAACAACTTGAAAAAATGAATGTGTCAGGAAATTGGGGCTGCTTATCAACTCTGCAAACTGAAACACCAAAGCAACCAGACAAACTGTGTATTTCCCCCCTCTAATGTGCAAGATAATTGCCATAAATCATATGTTTCATTCCTTAATTATTTTGAAAAGGGAACAGATGATAAAGAATGAAACACCAGGAAAAAATGAGCTGCAGTAAAAATGAAGAGGGAAGGGAAAAGGCTGTGCAGAAGTGATCCTGCAGGGGCACTGCTGATGGAACTGGGTTCCCTGAGCATTGATTAAAAACCAGTGCACCTTCCCCAAGCTCCCGTGTCCCACCACAAACGTCTTCTATCTGGGTGTGGAGCTGTGAAAACCTAAAGCAGCTCTGGGTTCCTTTTTAGGCCATATTTTGTAATTCTTTCCCTTCTAAAATAAAAAATATATAGCTGTGTTTGTTTTCCAGTGAGTCCCATTGAAGAATTCATTTCAGAAAGCAGATTTCTCCCAGAGAAATGGCACAGTCAAGGATCCAGCACAGCCACTGACTCCCAAAATACAATCCCAAGAGGTTTTTGCAACACCAAAGCACTGAATATACATTCTATTATTTAAAAATGTTATGTAGCTCTTGGGAGCAACCAAAAATAGGGAGAGGCAATATGATTTATAATCCAGGAAGAGGGGAAACAAGGAAAATTCAAACTGAAATACAAGGAGAGGAAATACAAGGAAAACAAGGAAAAATTCAAACTAAAAGTTCTGGGAGAAGAAGTGATACAATATATTTATTTCCTATATTGTTTCTGTAGGGAAAGTGGCCATGAATTGATCTCTTGTTCATTCTGGGGCATCATCACAAGGCACAAAGTGCAGCCAAATCCTGCCCCGAGCTCTGGGAGCTTCCACTGGAGAGGAACAACAAGGAGATGGGGTTTGTCTTTGTGGGACACTGCCACCACCTTCATTAGAGTCACAGTCACTAATTACAGCCCAGGAGCACTCCAGGGGTTCCTTTCCAAGCAGATGTGCAAAGAATCCCCAGGACTGTGAACAGGAGAAACTCCAGCCAGGCTTGGGAAGAACACCCTGAGAATTCCAGTTCCTCCAGGAATAATCCAGGCTGCCCTTCCCAAAGGCTGAGCCTGCTTTCTGAAATTAATTCTTGAATGGGACTCACTGGAAAACAAACACAGCTATATATTATTTATTTTAGAAGGGAAAGAATTATAAAAAATGGCCTAAAAAGGAACCCAAAGCAACAGCACCAGCAGTGGCAGCACCCCTTCAGCCTCTCTGCCTGAATTCACAATAAAATCTCACCACAGAGGAAAGAAAACACCTTTGGCACAATTCTGAATTAGGGAAGAGAAAAGAAACCATCTGGAAATGCAAGTGGGATGGTAAGAAAGATGTTTTAAACACAGCACGACCCCTGTGAGTGCTACACACACACACAGGGCACTATTTATAGCAATTAAAAATCCATCAGAAACCCAAACACTGGAATTCTTGCCCTGAGAACAGGCACATTCTGTTCCCTGCACAGAGCCCTGCCCTCCTTCACAGCTCAGTGCTCGTTTTGTGTGCACAATTCTCATTTTTAAGCCACAATTTGCACGTCTGTCCCTGGCAGACATGTGAGGAAGCCTCCCCACACCTTGGGAGCAAGAAATTCCTCCCAGGATTGTCCTGTCCCAGCACAGAGAACAGGGAAATCTGTTCCCAGTGACACCAGCTTGTCTGAGGGCTCAGAAATGGCTCTTGAGCAGGGAAAAATGGGTCAGAACAGCTGTTTATGCAAAGACAGGATCCCTGAAAGCCAACTGTGACCCCAAAATGCTGCAGTGGGCCTTCCCCAAAGCCCAGGGAGTCAGCAGCCTCCCCACTCCACTCAGATATTCCAGCTCCTGGCAGTCATTTCAGGCTGTGTTCTCAAACCCCTCAACCACAGTTTCAAAAAAAAATATATCTATAAGGACAAGTTTTCCCACTCATGGAAAATTCTAGCAACATCACGTTATTGGGGGGGGGGGTGGGGAAATAAATCATAAATCAAATCCCAGCACTGCCAAAATCCTCCCCAGGACCCAGGATTCCCAGGGATTGAAGCTGCTCACATCCAATGGGAACAGCCTCGTGTGCCTGGTTTGGAGAAGTCTGAAACCAAGGACATTGAGTCAGGATTGTCTGCAGGAGAAGATAATTCAAATTAACTTTTAAAAAAATAAAAAAATAAAAAACTCAGGCAGCTGCTGCCAAGGGAAGTGCTGGCTCCAAGTTTTTCTGGAAGTGCTCTGTGGGCAGGCAGTGAAAGGCTCCTATAGAGCACTGCTGGCATCCCATTATTTCCTGTTCTCCCTCCCCTGCCTGCATGGGATGGATGCTTTTCCCTGCACAAGGAACCCCAGTGCTGGAAAAGGGCATCTGTGCTGAGCAGCCTTTTCACCTTCATTTTACATCACCTGGGCACGTTTCTCAGAAATGACGTTTTTGGTAAAGCTCGTGGATTGCAGGCTAGGCAGGAATTGGGTCGTGGAGTTGAGGTTCCCCAGGGAGAAGGGTTTTTACTGAAATCCAGACCCTGTAAAACAAACATTCTGCCCAATTCTGGCCCGTTTAAGGGATAATCAGATCTCCACAGAGCTCTCCAGCAGCACCAGAAGGTGAAGAACTCAATATAAAGATGGCAATAACTTTCCTGAGCAACAGAGAGTAACACAGAGCAGAGAGAAAATGTCCTACAGAGGGTTAATGGGGGTATGAAAGGTGCTCATAGCTGGGTCTAACAGGATATCCCAGGCCAAGGACAAGACATTTAATGCACATTTGATTCCACACCAGCCTCTGCAGGGGGATGCTCCAAGGAGCAGCCCAGGCTGATGCTCTGACACTGAGAAACCCAGGGCGTGCTCTGAAAGATGCTCCCAGCTGGGAGTTTGGTTTTTAAGAGCAGAAAATCCAGCGTGGGCAGAACTGCCCCTCCTGGAATATCCCATTTTATCAGCCAGGACAAGACACCTGCAGCCAGCAGCACCTCAGGGTGCAGAACACAGCCCTGGGTGCAGGACAAACCCCAGGGTGCAGGACAAACCCCGGGGTGCAGGACACAGCCCTGGGTGCAGGATAAACACTGGGGTGGAGGACAAACCCCTGGGTGCAGGACACAGCCCTGGAATCCAGGACAAAACCTGGAATCCAGGACAAACCCCTGGGGTCCAGGACAAACCCCTGGGGTCCAGGACACACCCCTGGGATCCAGGACAAGCCCTGGGGTCCAGGACACAGCTCTGGGTGCAGGACAAACCCCTGGGTGCCAGAGCTCATGAGGGACAGCAGGTGAGGTGTGACAAACCCCAGGGGATGCTCTGGACCCCCCTGCAGCAGCAGAGCCTCCCCCCCTGTTCCATCAGGAGCAGCCTCTGGAAATGTGCCCAGCAGCAGTGCAGGGTGCTCAGCACCCCCAGGACCCTGCAATGCTCCTGGGGATTCTCAGGAATGCTCATTTTGGGCTGAAGCCACACAGAGATTTGGATTTTCTCATCTCCTCACTGCTAAGTGAAGGATTGCTCTTGTGAGCACATCAGTTAGGAACACAGACACATCTCCTGCAGAAAATCATCACTCCCAGCTCCCAGACTTTGTGTCTTGCACACTGAGACCACCCAGTGAGGCCTGCAAGGGTTTTTTTTAGAAGAACAGTTACTCATTCTTCATCATTTTCCTCTGACTAACGCTTTTCATCTCACCTTCTGCACTCCAGCAATGCTCAGTTTGTTGAGTTCCAGCACAGCAGCAGCAGCAGCCAGGGCTGTTCTCCCCAGAGCTGTCACTGCTACATTGATTTATTTCCTTTACCCAGACCAGTCCAAGTGGCATTCCAGCAAATACAATCATCCTGAAGGCGACTCAGGTTAAACCCAAACACTCAGGAACCACACACCATGCACAGAAGCACCAACAAACGTTTCTGCCACTGTGCAGCATGAGAATTCCCTTTAAACAACGGGATTAGCTGCTGGATTTGGCTGGATTGGATGCTCAGCACAGCTAATAATACCCTGCGTGGGGCAGAGCAGCCAAAGCTGATCTGTGATTGTCATGGCCATTATTCCCCGGGTCTGGGCACTCACTGACACACCCAGGAGCACAACAGGAACAACTTCAGGCTGCTCCTCCTCCCCGAAGGTGTAAAAAATACCTGAACAAGATCATTCACAGCTCGTAATAAATGTGTTGTGCCTTCTAGGAAAAAAAAATAAAATTAATAAATAAAAAAATCAAGGCTGTAAGAGGATAAAAGGGTTTAGGGTGTACAAAACCAAACTTTAAGGAGCCCCAGGAGCCCCCACATGGGACCAGCTGAGATCCAGCTAATCCTGCTTCAGGTTTAACAAGAATTCCACTTTGAAATACCTGAAGTAATCAATCCCAGGTTCACTGCAGGAACAGCCAAAACCACGACCTTGAACCAGACCTGACCCTCACATCTGGGGCCAGATGTGCCCAGTGAATTCACACACACTTTGTGCAACAAGGGGAAAAAAGGATTTGGTGCCTAAGTCAGCGTGGTCAGGGAATCCAAACTGCAGGTGGGATCTGTCTGTGTGACAGAAAAAGATAAAAATCAAAGCTCACTAATTGAATATTTGAAGGAAAAGATTAAAATGTTCTGTTATAAATTCTCCTTTATGGAAAGCAGAGCTGTGGGCACAGTTCTGCCTTAGAGCCTGCAGCTGCACAGATAAAAATACCCACAGTAACCCAAGATAATTTCAACTCTGGAGTAGCATCTACGTAATTCATGTCCAATCAACTCCTTCCTAAAATCAGCCCTGACTCATGAATGACGGCGGGTTTCAGCTTTAAGAAACATTTTCTTCCCCTGTGGGAAAAAATACAAAGTGTTGTTTGCTCATCCTTGTTCAAATGTCTGCCTCCAGCATCACGTAATAAAGTGGGAGCTTTGTATCACTAAAACACAAAGAATTAAATATGTATTTGGATTTTTTTTCCCCCTTTTTTGTGTATCTACTGAAGAAAAAGCCAAACCCAAAGGACAATTCCCACAGAAGCCCAAGCAGAGAACTCCAAACAGCACAAGCCAGCAATTGTCTGTAGAGGGAACAATGGATCTTTCCACGGGGTGAGCTCATTAAAAAATGCACTCTGGAGGCCTGCCTGGCACCCAGAGCTCACAGGCAAGGTGATTTTTGTTATCAGCCAGCACCTCCTGGGACACCCTCACCCCTGCCTTCATCACAACACAGATAATGAGCTGCAATTACAGCCAGACACAATTGAACAGAAAGAAATGAATTTAAAATTGGTGAATACAGCGAGTGACCTGCGGGTTTTGTGAGAATATTTGAGTAAAATCATCTCCTGTCAGAGGCTGCTGAATTTATCAAGCCCCACACCAGCCACTCCTCTTTTCCTGGTCATTACACCGACGTTTTGCATCACTTGAATCCTCCTTTTAATCACCTGCTCTATTTCCCCCACTCTCCCTCAAATTGCTGCAAACTGGCAAAAACAAAACCCGCAAAGTTTGGTAACAGATGGCACCAGAAATGTGGGATCTCCTACATGCCTGCGAGCAGGAATTCAGTCACTGCTGTCATTTAGTGAGCAGCAACAAAAACCCTCGGAGAAGGTGACTCACTGGCATCCTGACACTGAATTATGGGGAAAAATAGAAATAAAAATGTGTCCCTGAGCTTCAATCACACACAGTTTTGGGGTGTGTGAGGCAAATAATGAGAGCTTTTAGGGAGAGAGGAGAACAAAACACCTTTTAGTGTTATTTTACACCAAGCCCTAACCCAAAGCACTGGGATGGTGCTTCTGCCACCCCGTTATCCCATCCCCATCCCTCCCAATCCCTTCCTCCTCAGAAACACGAGGATCCACCACCTCTGCTTTTCTTGCTGTTTTTAAAGCACCTCACTTTGCAAAAAATCCAATTTCCTGCACGGAGACACCTCCTTCGCTGCACAAATCAGGAGGGAATTACCCAAACTTGCTGGGTGTCCACTTCATAAAATAGCCCGGGGAAACGTGGGCATGTTCTCTAAAAAACCCAGACAGAAACAGATGAATTTCATTTGTGCACAAGAACTTCTCCTGCAATCTCTCAGCTCTCTCCATCTACGCCAGAAGTTTTCTCCCCCTTAATTACACTTTGCTCTGAATTAAGCTGGATTTTCCCCTCTTCAACGAGGACAATTTTCCCCTTCATCCTCATTCATCTGCCAGCATTAAAAATTCTGCTGCCTTCCAAGTGCATCCCTGCTAAAAATCCTGACGTTCCAGCGATGGCATTCGGGAGCAATTTCCTGCCAGAGATTTACATCTCGTGTTCCCCCTCACGTCTTCCCCACTCCCACAGCCCAGGAAAACAAAGAGAGCAGCAAGGAAAGGCACTTTGGAGCTGGAACAGGGATCCCATTGTCCTCCCGAGACATCAAAGCCCACCACGCAGCTGCTCCTCGTGGGCACCAGGACAGGGAACACGGGGGTCGTGCCTGGCTTTGATGAATTGGCAATGGCAATTTTAATACCGATTTAAAACGGGATTTTCTGATCCTGCAGCAGGAACCTGCCCTGGATCTGCTGCTTGTTCCCGTGGGGAATCACTGCACTGGCACCAGGGATGAAATTCAGGGATGAAATTTGGAGATCGTGGGTCCTGATTCATCAGATTATTCAAAGATAATTTTCAGAGATGAAAGTTCCCACTCAGATGGTGAAAATACACTATAATATATATAATTGTATATATAAAATTATATATATATATATATATAATATATACTATATCAGGAGACGGATGGATACAAGTGATTGATGTAAAACATGGGAATGCTCTGTTAGTGCATGGATGTGAATTTCCCACTTATCTACAGTCAACCTTCGTGCCATGTTTGTTTATTTTAGTCAGAAGGGAAACCCAAACATTCCCCAGAGCTGTAACCAAAGCTGTAGATGGAAATGTCCCAGTGGAGCAGGTTTGTGCTGGGATTGCCCAGGGATCAGGAGGAGATCCTTGGTGCCATCTCCTCCTCTGTCACTGTGAGCAGCTGCTCCCCTCCATGGACACTGAATTTAACCCTGGACATGGAATAAAGCGCTCACATTTTATTCCCTGACACGGAATAAAGTGCTCCCACACCTCTGCTCAAAGGTTGTCCCCTGGGAGCAGCCCTGGCCAGGTGTCCCCAAGGAATTCAGGGGATTTAGGTTAAGTGTCCCTCTGTCCGATTCCTCCCATCCTTTTCATTCTGCAGAGGGAAAAGCTCCAGCTCCAGCCACCAACGCTGCTGTTTCTGTTCAATCCGTGTGTTTTAGGAACCTCTGCTCACAGCCTGCACCCTTTAAAAGAGGGCTTTTAATTGCCCAAAGCAGTGAAATCCTAATTCCCAAGTGCTCCTATCCGCACTCCAGCCCTCGCCCCTTTCTCATCCTTGCAGGGTGAGAACTCCCTGCTGTGAAACTCGCTAAAGGCAAAGAACCCCCACCAAAACAAAGAAACAAGTTAATTAATTGCCCACTTGAAAAAAACCCCACAAACAAAGGCAAACGACAACACAAACATGTCACTGCTGCAAAGGGCGCGTTCACTGCTCACTGATCCTCGGCCATTTATTCACCTGCTCGGCTTTTAATTAGACGTTTTTAGCTTTAACATCTCCTCTTTCTTCACCAGATCATTATAACCAATGGAGAGGTTTTTTTCTGCAGTAAAAAATGCAAATGTGGGATGAGAACCAAGCAGAACTCGCAGAGCTCGTTGAGCTTCTCAGCTATTATTTTATTCCCATTTCTTCCATCCATTTACCACGTTCAGAGTGGATGGTTCGGGGAGCTTTCATCCATCTCAACAGCAGGAGTGGGAACACCACACAAGTTTCCTTCCAACAACAAGGAATGACTTCACTGTTGTTTTCCTAAGCATGCAAAAGGAACCGAGGGGGGAAGGACATATGCAAAGGCTGCTCCCACAATCCTTTCCCTTGCAAATTCACAGGCAGAGTGCTTTCCATCTGCTTTACAAGAATGTCAGATAATAAATTACTATTCCACCTTCTGTGCTGGAAAACGGAGCAGAAAACAGTGCCTGGAGTCCCCACCCAGCCCTGACTGATTCTGCACAAACCCAACAGCCCCGGCCACGCTCCACTAAATCCCTTTTTGGAGCCAATTTTCAATCAGATCTGTGGGATCCAAGGGACAGCAGGTCCCCATCCACCCCTGGGGACAGCCAGGGTGCTCCCAAACACTGCACGGGATCAATTTATTAATAATCCATTTATCCAGGAATACCAAAACTTCAACACGCAGCAAAAACAAGAGACAAAAGTTGTAAAAAAGAAGAGAACAAATGGCAACGGGAAAAAGTCAGGAAATCATGAAATTAGGAATTAATAATATTTAACTCCTAGAATTAAATGGAGTAGATATAAACCATGGAGTTAGGAATGAATTCAAAGCCAGGACACGTCACTTAGTACTTCCTCACCAAGGGTTAAATTCATACATTTATGGAAAAATTCATGGTGTCCAAAGGAAAAAAAAATAAAAAAGAGATCTGGAAAAACCCAAGCCTGTCAATGTCACAGGAAGGAGCCCCACAGACTGCAGTGAGCTGTGCCTGAGAAACATCACTAATTATCAACTGCAGGCCAAACTAACAACTGAACCTCCAGTTGGAGAGGAGAGAAAAACACTGAGAAACCCCAAAGCAGACAGAGAATATCAGCACATCAATCCTGGTTTTGTGCTACTGAAAACACAAATGGCTGAAGGCAGTTCTCCAACCACACAAAACTGCATTTCTGGTCCCTCCCTGCATGGCTGCAGTGCCTGGGCTGCTGCACCCCTGCAACATCTCAGTGCAGCTTTTGGAGAGGGGAAACACAAATTCCCCAGGGAAACGTGCAGAGCTGCAGAAATCCCACACACAGCCCCAAAGAGGAACCATCAGCTGCTACAAAATGCTGAATTCTGGAGTCATTGCTGTATTTATCTCAGGCTCCTGAAAGGCCTCAGCCCTCCAGCCACAGGCCAGACACAGAACAGGGACGGAAAAGGGAGGCTCATTTCCTTGGAAAACCATTTCAATTCCAAATCCCTCGAAAAGGAAGGCAAGGGAACAGCCAGGCTTTGCTTTCAGGAGAGTTGTACACTCTGCAGGAACAACTCCTCTCGTGAGGCACCAGATTAAAACACCCACGAGTGCTGAAGTCAAGCGAGGCCAGACTGCAGCACTGCTCAGCTCCCCCTCAGCCATGAGGGAAAAAAGGAGATTAGAGGAGGAAAACAAGGCAGGACCAAGCCTTTCCCTGGGTTTATCCTCATGGAGAGTCCGAAATGCTGAGCAGAACATCTCCTGGCCCATGTGGGGTTTGTGGGCCCCTCAAGGGCAAGCTTTGGTGGCACAGGGTAAAGAGAGAAGAGATGGAATTATGGATTCCTGGGATAAGTCTCTCTGCTCTTTCCACCCTGATCAGCAGGACACAGAAGGTCCCAGGGAGAATTTGGGCACCAAATTTACCAGAAGAACTCTCATGGCCATTTCTGCCCCTGGAGCTGGAATAATTTCATTATTTGCTCACACCCAGTGCCCACCACACTGAAATCACTTTGGTGTTGACCAGAACTGGTACTGTGTGACTGTAACCCACCAGGAACACTCTTTTCTTATCAGAAAGGTAAGAATTTTTGTTTCTCCTGCATTCTGTGATGGTTTGAGACACAACTATGGCAAACCCAGCTGCCCACATCAACACTGGCCCAGCTTGTTCCTTCAACAACAAAGGATGTTCACACAAAGAGGATAAGAAAAAACAGGTATTTATTTAGAGATAAATAAATATCACTTCCCAGTGCTAAATATTTAAAAGATATGCTTATGACTGGCCTAGCCCACCCAAAACTCCACTTCAGAGGCAGGAGGTCATGAAGGAAACTGTCAGTGCACCCAGCGGACAAACAGATAAATATTGAGCATCCTCATCACCTCCTTTATGGTTCCTGTTCAAAAAATAAAAGTCTCCCACTGCATGTGATGGTTTTTTTATCAACAGCACAATAAATCAGTGCCATCTAGTGGAGTCCAAAATGTTAACCTGGACCACAGCTCCCAAATCTTACCTGTCCTGAATTTACAGCCTCTCCAAGACCCTTCCTGCAGTGCAGGCAGCTGATCCATCACACAGACAGCACTGCACTTCAGCTCCCCTCACCCTGCACAAACCTGCAGGACCAACACCTGGAGCCCAAAACACACCCCCAGCACCAGCAGGAACTCACCTTCAGGGCTCCTGGATGTGCAGCCAACAGCTCTGCAGTCACACACAACATGGGCCAAAAAATCACCAGAAATGTTCAGCACAAGGGGGAAAATTATTGCATTGATTTATAGGGATTTTCCAGCAGTTTAGGAACTAATAAGGCATGGGGATGTTTAACACGGTGCTGCCACCACATTTCATTAAAAACACCCCAATTAGCACTGTGGGATTCTGTATTTCTCTGCTTTAGCCCCTCTACAAGGGCACCGAGATCATTTCACTGCTCTAGGAAAGTCAAATTTGTCCAAACAAAAGAGGAGCGCACGCCACAGGTTCAGTCGAAGTCCCCTCCTGTGTGGTGGTGAAATTCCAGGCTTTTAGATAAGCACAAAACGTGACTATTTCCCTTTCCATTGTTAAAACATCATTTCTGGGGCTTGGGATTATAAGGAGTGCATCTCAAGCCCTAATGCAGTGTTCACACACCGTTATTAACAAAAGCCCCAAAATGTCAGCTAGGAGGGAACAGAATTGACCAACAAGATGTGGACCACCAAGATCCAGCCACAAAGTTCCAAACTAATTCCTGTTAATGCATCCACATGTCCAAGGAGAAAATCACACCCTCTGTCTGGAACAAAAATCACCTTTTCCTTCCCAAAAGCTGCTTCTGCGGGTTCCCACTTTAGCAGCACACAGGAATTTGACAATTATCACAATTATTCCAGTGAAGAATCCTGGTTCCCCTTCACAACGCTCCCACTTAGCTCCAACGTGGGAACCTTGTGAAATTGCCATCAAGCGTGGAAATGCAGATACTCTGAAAGGCTCCTGCATCTGACGCAATGCCAGGCAGGGATATTTTTAGTTCTAATCCATTTAAAGTGCTAAATTCCCAGGGAATCAGCAGCATTGCTTTCACTCACCACTCCGACCAAATTCCTCTGCTCCCACTACTCCTGCAATCTTCAAGGAAAAGGAGATAAGAGAACCGTTCACCTGATAAGAAAAATACCTTTATCTTTTGTTTCTTTAATGCTCGGAGGTGCTGCTGCATGTGCCAATAAATAATAAATCACACACAATAAATCTCCTGGACACAGAGGACACTGCAGGAATCCATCAATAATGCAGGGCCTGAACGCCCCAAACCCAGTGTGGGATTTGCTATTTTTATCTCCAGGCTGCTTTGGATGGACCAATTTAGGTTGATGAGAAACAACTCCTGGGAATACACAGAAGCTTTGGAGTAGGGCACTGATCACCCTCCAGGCCTGCCAGAGTGACTGCAGCTACAAACCAGAGCCCTGAAATCCAGCCCCTGAAATTCAGGGCTAAACACAACAGAAATGGTCCACAATGGCCTTGTGGTTTTTAAATCTAGATCCAGTCTCATAAAGCAAGAATTCTGCATATAAAAATGGCTTATTTCGAGCAAAATAATGGGGATTTCAAAACGCTTTCAACTGGCACATTCAGCCTTTTTTTTGGGGATTAACAGGTAAAAAGTAACTTAAACAGAGACAGGTTATCAGAAACTGAAGCATATGTATTAAAAAGCAAAAAAAAGCTTTAACTTATTGGTATTAGATAGCACAAACAAAAAAAACACTTTAACTTATTGGTATTAGACAGCACTAATAGAGATTGGCCTAAAGAACAGCCTTTAGAGTTCTCCCATCTCCCACAAGTTATTATTTTCACATTAAAATAACACAAACCCACAAGCTTGTGTATAAACCCTTTATTTCTACTATTGTTTTCTCAGCAAACACCAACCACTGCCATTGATAAAAGCAGAAATACCTGAAGTGTGTTTGCCCAGAGCATGAAAAAATCCCAGGCAAACATACTCCAGGGACTGCTCCAACAGCTTCTGCTCCAAGGGCACCTTTTCACCTCGAATATTCAATGAGTCCTCAGTAAAATAATGGGAAAAGCTGCTCCAGAAAAATGTGTGTTCTAAAGAAAAGCCCAATCAAAGGGTTTGAAGTGAAATTTTTCTCCTGGAAGAGAGACGGAGTGAAAAAAATATCCCAGGACTGGGTTTGTTCAATGCTCTGCTGATGATGTTGAGGTTTGCTGGTTGCAAGCAAAGGAGAATTTTGTTCTTGCAGCAGAACCTAAGTGTGAAACAGCACAAAACGCTGACAGATTGGTTAAACCCCCCCAGAGCTCCCCTTCAGCAGAGCTGAGAGCAGCCAGCAAGGAAAAGAGCACTGTTGATGTGAAATTTGCTGTGTTTTTTTCCCTCCCCACCCACAGCAAGGCATTAATGAGCAGCAGGTCACATTAATTGCAGTGTGAGCAGCAAGGCAGGGCCTGGGTGGGAAAAAAAACCCCAACATTTTCTATTTCAATTAAAATCCTGGGTTTTTCACCAGGTGTAAGGAAGATCAGCACAAATTTATTTACAATTAAATGGCTGTTGTGCAGATTTACACTGATCTTTACTCAAGTAGGCACTTGGAATTTTCACTGGGATCCTTCAGTACCTGTGAGCAGCTGAGAAAAATTCCTCCCTGGATATTCCCTGGGACTGGATAAGAGCAGGATTTACCTCCTCGTGCCTGATACTGTGGAAACCAAACTTCACACCAGCATAACCACAAAAAACACACTTTTTTGCCAGGAATAAAAGCATCTCACTAACAGAAATACCCATTTCTAGACAAAACCAGCTTTTATTCTATTAAACAGAAATATTTCACAGTATTTCTTGCTCTGGAGCTGACAGTCATGCTAGCCTGAAGTGGGAAATTAAAACCACAAACAATCACTGCAGCACTACGTTATTTTTGTCCACGAAGCACAAACTACTCCAAGTTTGCTTGTGTTTCATGAAATATTCATTTTACAGAGAAATGGAGAAAAATCAGAGAGCAAAATGGCCAAAGCCCATCCCCAAATAAAATACACTGGCAAAGCCAGAAGTGAATCAATATGAAATTAAATCTCTGATGCTGTAGCTCTCCTTACAGCAAAAAAAAAAAAAAAGCAAAGCTGTTCCAGGCTGTCTACAAGAAATAAATTCACACATTTTATTCCCTGCATGTATTCCAGCTTCCCTCCTTCACTCCCAACACACCGCAGGCAGCAGGAATAAATGCTGAGAGCCTTCCCAGGGCTGATGGGGAGATTAAAGAGCAGGAGGATTTAGGGACTGTGCAGTAATTCCCTGTGTCTGCTGCCAGCCCCGGAGCACGCCGGACTCTGGGATTATCTGCTGCAAACACAACTGCAGCACACTCCCAGCTCTGTTCTTTTGGCCCCTGCAGGGCTCACAAGAACTCAGGAAGCTCCTTGGCCAAGCAGCTGTTGGGTGAATTTTGCTGAAATGCACAAGTGCCTTTCTCTCGCTGTTAACACGGTGAAAAATGCAAAATTAATTCCCCAAATGTTGTAATTAGCCAGCAACGAGTGGGTGTTCTGCTCACTAGATCCTGGACTGCACAGAATCTGGGATGCACGTTAAGAAATTTAAAAGAAAGTTTCAAAATGGTTCTTTTGAGGCCTCTAAAGCACACCCAGGTGGGCTCTAAGTGGTTTATCAAATCAGTGCCACAGCTTGCACACAATGAATATAAATGATATAAAAACAATATGAGAGCAGCTATCACTAAAGGGAAAACCAACACTGGTTGTATTTATTGTATTTCCTGTCACACTTCACCTCGAAACACTGGAAGTGCCAATGGGCTTCATATGGAATTCTGAGGGAAATGAATGGGAATTGTCTGGCATGGATGGTTTGGGGGTTTCCTTCTGGCTGCAGTGACACAGGCAAAGCTCTGCTGCACCATGAAAATCTGCCCATTTCTACCCCAGAACATCCACATATAACCCCAACAATTCTCACTACAACACAGCAAAATGAACATTTAGCAGAAGAATGCTCTCCCTGTCTTGTTGCCTTAACAGCATTACCAAATTGCACAAAAATTCCTCATGTTCCCTACAAAAAAATACCCTGAAAATACCATTTGGAGCACAGAGAACAACAATAAACACACCAAAAGCTCCACTCCAGTGATCCACATTAAAACCAAGCTCAGCCCAGCCTGAACACCATCACTCAGGGCTGTTCTGGTGGTTTTTAGCTCCTTGGATACCTGTTTGGAAACTTCTGCTTTACATAACTCCACTCCTGAAATTCACACTAACAGGGAACTCTCTCTGCCAAGTTTTCTGGCAGAACAAAATAATCAAGTGTAAGAAAATGTGCCCAAGGAGTTGATCAAAGGAGGAAAGGCAGAAGCAAAGAGACACCAAGGACTTCAGCAAACAGCTCAATAATATTGATCAAACACAAACACAGGATAACATCTTTGGATTTGGGCAGCACAGTGATTTTGGTTGTCTCAAATGCAGTTTTTTTCCTGCCAGCAAAAGGGGTTTTTTTCAGCACAAACAGGATCAGTTTTCACACCATGAGCTGGTGGCAATTCACAAACCACAATTTGCAGCCCAACTCTCCTACTCATTCTAACAAAATACAATTCCCACTGTCCTGTACCAGAACATTTCTGTGTAAATCTGTATCTATCTAGATAGAGCTATAGATATGTATTTTATCTGCCCATTTTTCCTTCAGAATACCAACCTGTCACCCATTTGAACACCTCTGCTGCCCACTGAAGTCCATGTTTCAATACCTGGGGCTGGAAAAGGATTGTTTTGTCTGACTGAGCTGGGAGAAGACCTGGCTAACACTTTATATGGAGTTCAGAGTTATGCACCAATGCAGTGCAGAAGCTGGAAAATATAAAATTAAACCAGGAGGCATGAGCAGAGCTCAGAGCCCACGAGGAGCAGAGCGGGGCTCTCCTTCCCCAAACACTGCCCGGATTCTGCCGCTCTCAGCCCCGCCACTTGAATGGAATAAAAACCCCTTTTGAGCACGACAATCCCGGGGCCTGCACAATGCAAACCAGAGCTCCTTTGAGAGGGTGATTAATATGCAAGGACAGGCCGGGCTCGGAGGAACCACCGCCGAGCATCCCCCAGCCCCGAGCTGCCCTCAATTACCGCCCGTGTTTATTTTCCACCCCCGATTATGCAATGATGCCCCACACATTAAAGCCCAATTTGCCGAGATTGTGCCAACACCGCTGAGCCCGCTGCTCCTCCTTTGGAGCACGGTGGAACCCCGGCCTCGAATATCCCACCGAGGAAGGCAAAAATGGGATTTAAATCTGTGAATGCTCAACGCACATCAATCTTCCCTGTAAAAAGAGCCGCGTTTGGAACTCACTGCAAAGAACTGCACTTATGAAATAAATGCTTAGGGTTTTGTTTTTTTTTTCATAAAATGAGGCCATTTACAACCCAACATTTGATTTCAGGGACAATTAACTAAATTCTGCAGGAGCATCTTGCAGTTGCAGTAACATTTAAAGTATTTTTTTATATAGTTGCCCTTGGGACAAGAGATGTTAAACATCTGGGAAAGCCCATTCAAATTTGGAGGCAACAATTTTCTCTTTCCATTGTCTAAAATCTTTATCACTTTATTTCATCATTTTATCACCTGCTCAGCTCCACAGCTCAGCCTCCTCTGGAAAGGACTTGGAATTTCAAGCACTGATTCAGACCAAACTCTGCCCAAAATGTGGCCTGAATATGTCACCTGGCTCATTTCTCCCCCTAACCCTTTATTTCACACAATTCCCCATTTCTGCACACACATTTACACACTCCCATTCATCTGGAGTTATATTTCAAGTTAATCAATGTGCTAAATTATAATTAACCATAAACGAGCAACCAACAATGAACATTCCTGTTTATCTTAAAGATTCAAGGGTGATAAAAATCATGACTCTAAACAAAGAAGGAAATTAAATATTCAAATAAGCTCCTATTAGAACTACTTTTTTATAAGAGTAGAGGTAGGAAAATCACAGAATAATTGGGGTTGGAAGGGGTATTTTGAGGTTATCCAGTCCAGGAGGGGAAGGCAGGAGGTCACCAGGGAAGTTCTGAAGGTCCATGGATGGAGAATCCACAGTCTCTCCACTCAACTTGTCCCAGGAGTCATCCAACAAAAAACAAAATTAAAAAAAAAAGATGGATTTTGGTGTGTTTTCATACACTCAGAGAGGATTTGCTGTATTCCAGTTTGTTCTGTCGCTGTTCTGGGCATCCCTGGGGAGATCCTGGTTGTCTTCACTCCTTCCCAGCAGGAATTTCTCCACATCCAACCCCTCGAGTCTTCTCTCTCCAGTCTCAGCTGCTCCTCACACCAAAGATGCTCCTCCAGTCCCTCCTCCAGACTCTCTGCAGTAAATCTACTTTTTTTTTTGGCACTGGGGAGCCCAGAATTGGACCCCACACTCCAAATGTGGCCTCAGCAGTGAGGAGAAGGTGGATTTTCAGAAAATTAACCTGACTTGCCTGATTTTAATAACAGATTTTGGGAAGGACCTACCATGATTTACCCAATGGCTGTAACAGTCTTAAAATCTCAGCTAAAAAGAAAACATAAATATTTTTGTTCAAGACATGATGAGACTGATGATTCTGGAACAATTAAAGCAGTCAAGAGTTTCTTTAAATGGATTTTGTCCTGGCCAGTAATGCCCTGGTGAAATGATGGATGTTTGTTTTAACTCAAAATAAATCAAACGTGCTCCCCATTTTAAGAAAATTAGTATTTCAATGGATTTCCCAAATATTTTTCCACATTTTTTTACTCAGGTTGTACTGAAGCAGCCAGCTCCCATTTTCCCAACTGCATTTGTCCTGTCACAAGATCTGGGATGAAAATAGAGGATGGATCAGCCCCACCATGTATCCCATTACTGCCTGCAGCCTAAACTGAATTTCCTTGCATCAGACATGGGGCAGCATCCCAGCAGGACTGGCTGTGGGGTCAGGGCCTGTCACCCCCTGGGCTTTGTCCCCTCCCTGACCCGGTTTTCAGCCTGAATTTCCCTGGGGACACTCAGGCTCTGACACACCTTCGGTCCCTCCATCCCCTGGGCAGGGCAGGAGCACAGAATCCACAGTGGGACAGAGCTGAAAATCCCCCACATTTCCCAACCCCAGCTCTGGCTCTGCACAGGGAAGTTGAGACATTCATCTTCAGGTACAAACATCTTATTTTTTCCCTTGTTCCAACCCAGCATGGCTCCTGCTGCAAACACCAGATCTCCATCCCAATCATCATTCACTTCTAAGAATTCAGAGAACTCCTGCTGCCCTTAAGCACAGCTCTGAGTGACTCTACCCCACAGCTGCTGCTGCTGCTTCTTCAGAGGAATCTTAAAGCAATTTGCACTTGCTTTGCAGGATAAACCTCCCATTGTGTGCTGTTCCCCAAAAATCAGCTTTTCCGGCAGCTGCCTGCAGATCTGGAGCTCTCGGGACTGAGGCTGTTGATGTCCCACATTTGTCCAAGGCAGAATTTAGCTGAAGCACCTCCAGTACACAAATTCTTGGCTCAAAAGCAGCCTCAGAAGCCAAAGCTGTGACAGGGTCCAAAAAAATTCTCTGAGGAAGTTTTCTGGTAGCCTTGGGTGTTTTAAAACATGTCAGCACCTCCCCTGGACACCCCAAGGTGTCCTGGCACAAGGATTTTCATGGGATCACGGAGCCACTGAGGCTGGAAAAGCCCTCCAAGGACATGGAGTCCAAGCTGTGACCAATCCCCACCTCGCCCAGCAACTCCTTGGACACTCAGGGATGGGGAATCCAAACCTCCCAGGGCAGCCCTTGATGATGTTTAACCCTTTCCATGAAGAAATTCCTCCTGAAACTGCTTTTCATGGAACCAGAGAATCATTAGGGATGGAAAAGACCTTTAAGATCATCAAGTCTCGTTGTCAACCCTGCAGCACCACCGTGTTCAGCAGCCAACCCTGCCCTCAAGTGTCACAGATTTTCTGGGCACGTCCAGGGATGGTGACTCCATCCTGTATCTGTCATTTATCCTGGGAATGTCTGGAATCCTCAGGCATCACTGACTGTATGGAGAGGGATTATCTGCCATCGATATAATGGACAGTACTGGGTTTTAAGTCATACATTTATTTTAATCTGAATTTTATCCTTGATTTTTTTTTCTCTCTCCCTTTTTCTCCATTCCACGCACACGGCACACCCCAAAACCCCCAGGAAAAGCTGCAGGAGGAGCAGGCGCTGCCATTTGGCTCTCACGGTCACTTCAAAAGGCATCGCTCCTAATGAGCAGCTGCATTTCCCCACCAGGAACTCCATAATGGCCCTGCTGCCAAACCCTGCTCATTTCCATCCCTGTGCGCAGCCAGCCCTTTGCTCCATGCTAATGTGTTTTCCTAAACAAAAGGAGCCACGGCCAGCCCAGAGCTGACCTTCAAATTTGCTCCTGTGATTCGGATGGCTCAAAGTCTATTTGCCTGGTGGCTCTTTTTTGTTTTTTTTCTTTTTTTTTTTTTCTTTTTTTTGGGGGGTGGGGGGGATGAAAAGCGACACATTAATTCCTAAAAAAAACATGCGCAAAGGAACCAGCCAGGAGAGAGGAGCTGCTGGGAGCCGTAGTTCCCTGCCAGACACACCCTCAGCCCAGTTATTCCCATTCTCCCTGTTTATAAACACCAAGGAAAACAAACAATTCTGTTTCCTTGCCGGTTTCAAAGTTGGGTATTTACAAATGAGTCGCTTCGCTTGTTTCAGGTCACATTTCACATCCCTGGGAAAGGGACAGAATTGGGAAATAAACAAAAAAAGCAAAGCGCACCTGAAAAACGCTGTCCTGGGAGCATCAGGTCAGATCCTTGCACCTTTCTAGGAATTCCCGGCATAAAAGCCACCAGACAATTCCAAAGCAAACAGTTTCCCCCAGGCAGCTTCCAGGGGCATTTGGGGAAGTTCATAATATCCATCTTAAGTGGAATACACTGCAAAACCGATGCTTCCAAAACCCACTTAAAAACCCCCCAAACTGTGCCTTTTTTTATTATCACCAGGTGTGCTAGACAATGAGAAAAAAGCGCAGGATGGCCTTTTAAATGAGGAAATAAACTGTGCTTTGTCTCCTCCCCGAGCTATCCCTCTGTTCCTCGCAGACTGATGGCAGCAGATGCAGGATCCCCTCCTCCTCCTCCCCCAGCAATTGGTTCTGCTTCCCTGGCAGCCCGTGCAGGAAACCCATGGCATCGCCCTCCCACCCCCAAACAAACAGGAAAAAGCCATAAAAAACCCCCCCATGGCATTCTCTATCCACCAGAAACCATCGCTCGCACCCAACGGCGGAGCAGTCTATCCTTAAAATACATTTCTGGAGAGGAGCCAAGAAAAGTGAAGGCACTTTCAGCCTGGAGAGCAGCCACAACGTTTAACACTTAAAAACCGGGTGTTCATGAAGTTCCTCTTCTATTAAATGTCCTTAAAAAAACCTCTGATGAAACCCACACGCAAAAGACCCAAAACAAACAAACAACAAAAAAAAAACAGCCCAAGAGTCAAGTGGGGAATTTTCAAGTTCATGTGTCAAGGGGATAAAGTTGATACAAAATCCTCTCTATTCTTTAGGAAGCCACAGTTCTCAGGATGTACATGAAAGGAGAGGAGCCATCTGCTCTGTCTATAAATCAGCTTCTAAATTATCAGACAATGTTTTAATTTACAGCGGGCTAAATAAATCATCACTATCCACTAGGCCACGGGGATACACACGAAATGTGGAATTATTCTAAAAGACACGGTTTGGTTGTGAACCTGCCCCACAACTGTGCTCACACAACACTTTCCTCAGGGATTCCTCACTGATAAATATCTCTTGCCTCTCATATTTAAGCTTAAGGGTTTTTTTTAGCAGCGCAATCATAAAAATAAATCAAATCAAATAAATAAAATCAATAAAAATAAATAAAACACCCTCTTGCACTGACATCTCCACAGCTTTCAAAGCAAAATTCCTTTCCCCCATCAAAGATGGGTGAGCTCAGCTGGGAAAAAAAAGAAGGTACAATACCAGAGCATCCTTTAGGGTGGAAAGCAGAGCTGGATGTGCTTGGTGCTGCTCTCACCATAAACACTGCTGCTGCTTTGTTCTGGCTTTTTAATATTTTATTTGGTTTTTGTGTTCTCCATTTTATGCTGATTTAACAGTTCCAGCTGTGCAGCTCCCTAGGCAGCCTCCATATTCATAATTATTATTATTGGATAAACATGTATTTGAGTGGGGCAACAGATGATATGCAGATAATTTTTCTTTTGCTTACTCCCATTTATTCCCCTTGGAAAAAAAAAAAAAAAAAACAAAAAACAAAAAAACCCCTCAAAGCGACGGGGTTTATTGTGCCCTCCCCCAGCTGAGGAAGGCGGTGGGGATGTGTCAGGGAGGCTGTGCAGGCGCAGGGAGCAGTCTGGCAGCTCGGCACGGGGGAGAGAGAGCAGGAATGTGCAGCCACGGGGATGGGAGGGTGTGGCCGGGCCAGATGCGGAGCTGGAGATGGGGAAAAGCTGCCGGGGAACGGGAGCACAACCCCTTCTCTACGGCACAGACCCTCCAATAAGCACTGCTTGATTGTTTTATTTTATTTTTTAATTAAAACGAGGCTGATCAGCAGCGCTTTATCGCGGCTGTGGGTCGGGTTGGGTTGCCGTGCTGATGTTAAACAGGTGGCTCGGGTTTGGCAGCAGCCCTGGGGACATTGGTGGCACTGGACAGCGATTGTCACCACGGGAGCAGAGACAGCCCCAGCAGCAGTAATTGCTTAAGGAGATAAAACCCCTCAGCGTGGGGAGCGGCGTTCCAGGGATGGAACACGGCAAGGACACACTGACAGCTGCGGGGACCGCGGGGACACGGACGCGGCGCCGGGAACCAGACACGGAACCGGGAGAGAGACGGCGGCTGTCACCAAGCGCGGTGACAACTGCGAGGCGGCGATGGCACAGACAGCCCGGGGGCTGCTTGGGGCCGGGGTTCTCTCCAGGGACGGGGGGACAAGGGGCTGGGCAGCACAGGACGGGACAGGGAGGGACAAATCCTGCGAGCCAGCGCGGCTCGGGGAGCGCTCCCCGGGGAGCGCCGGCACCGACAGCGCCGGGAAGGGACAGACGGACGGATGGATGGACTGACGGACGGATGGATAGCACAGGGGTCCATCCCGGAGGAGGGATGGATAACAGAGGGATGCAGCTCGCGGGAGGGATGGCGGGCACAGGGATGATCCCGCAGGAGGGACGGCCGGCACAGGGATGATCCCGGAGGAGGGATGGATAACACAGGGATGCAGCTCGCAGGAGGGATGCTGGCTGGGGCGGGGCCGGGGCAGGTGTGGCCGCTCCGTCCTGCCGCTCCCAGCCCACCTGCCGCTCCCGTAGCCGGGCGGTGGCGACCCGGGCGGCCACCGGCGGCTACCGAGCGGCCACGGGTGTTGGACCGAA
>JANPWX010000027.1:5385-19475 GCA_024734555.1 Trochalopteron elliotii | reverse complement strand
ATTATCATAGTATCGTTATTAATTATGATCACATTATTATAGTATAGTATAGTATAGTATAGTACATATATCACATTATTAAATTATATTATTCTATTGTATAGTATAATATATAAAATATTATTATGCATTACATTAATTATCACGTTATTATTAATTATAGCATCATTTTAATCACAATATTTTATTGTTATTTATTATTATACTGTAGTATACTACTACTATCATATTAGTATTTATTATTATACTATAGTATAGTATATTATAGTATATTATAGTTTATTATAATCTATTATATATTAATCATTATCACATTATATTATAGTATTAGAATGTAAATTCTTCTAATGTGTCTATAATCTGTATTTAATATTTATGCAAATATCTGTATATAATATGCATTATCTGCTCTAGAAAATAGCTATTTTATATACATAATATATATATATTATATGCTATATATATTTTTATATAGCATATATTTTTATATGTTATATATAATTTTATGCTATATCTATTGATATATGCTATAAATTACATGTAATATAGATGTAATATATCAGATATAAGTTATTACTGGATGAAAACACACCTTCCCTGCTGGCCTGGAGCAGCCTCAGCCAGGATTGATCATCTGCAGAGAGAACCTTGCTCCAACACCGGTGCCTCTTGCTCTCCCAGTTCACACCAGTTCATCCCACTGCCCTGCAAATAACTCTACAAATCCCCAGTATAACAGCACTCAGCCAGGAAAATGCCAATAACAATTGAATTTTTTCAGGTCATGCCCATGCCCATTTTGCAGCAGAAAGCCAACCTCACCCTAAGAGCACTGAGGATAAGAACCTCAGAAACACCTCTTTATTCTGAAAATAATTAGCTGATTTCTACATATTAGATATATTTTCTCTCATTATGAAGGGCACTGAGCTTGCAGCAATTACTACCCGACTGTATGAGATTAAATCTCCATGAGCTTGGCCTGAAAAGAGCAACCCCAGAAGAGAACAAACCAGGGTGTCACAATGTCTTTTTATTTTTTAAATTTCTATGGGCAGATGGTGAGAGGACAAAAGGGGGATGGTTCCAGACCTACAGAGGGGATGTTTAAATGGAATATTGGGGAGGAATTCCTCCCTGTGAGGGTGGCAGAGCAGCTGTGGCTGCCCCAGCCCTGGGAGTGTCCAAAGCCAGGTTAGAGGTAAAAAATCACCTTGTAAAAAATCACCTTGTAAAAAATTAGGGCATCCAGAATCAGAGATTGTGGCATTGCATAGACTGTTATTGACACAATTTTTATAAACCGAGGGGTTCCCATGAAATCCCAGTCATCTCCTGCACAAAAATCAACAGAAAGAGTGAAACCCTTGCAAAGCAGGAGTATTCCTCTGTGGTAAACAATAGTCTTGGAGAGAACATCACATCAATTAAGGCAGCTCTTTTCCCCTGCAAGCTGACATCCCCAAAAATTGGAACAGAAGGATATGTGAAGAGAGAATATTGCACACAACAAATACCATGAATTATTGTGTGCTGTGGGGCAGCAGTTGTTTGTGTTGGAGATATCAGCACGTCTTTATTCCTATTAACCAATATTTTAGTCCGTGATGTGGGAGTTTTAACTCCCAGGGTGGATAAAGGGAAGAAAAAACCACCCCAAGCCCCCTCCAGCCCAGGGATGGGGCAGAATAAAGGAGAATCTGGAGACACCACTTCACCTCGAATAGAATTAAAATTAGAGTTAAAAATAGGAGCTTTTCTCTTATAAATACTTGACAGAGCAAAGACACCAAATGTCTAGCCTGAATTTAAGCCTCCAAATAATTTAAACACAAAATCATGGATTTTTATGATGAAGATCCAATGGAGACGAGTCCCAGGCACATCCAAATGGAATGAGGTGCTCCAAGTACATTACCTGACACATTTCCCTTTTTTTTCTGGCCATTAACAGAGGTTTATGGGCTGTGCCTGTGCATTTATTTTCGTTAATATATAAAATGAAAAGGGGAAAAAAATCCCATCCATCAATAACTGAAGTGCAAGTTTCAGTTATTGACTTCACTGGGTACTTGGCATAAAAGTGAGCAGGAAATTTGAAGTTTTCTGCCACATTTAAAAGCAGCAGCAGTGGAATCTGTCAAATTAATTCCACTTCTGCTATGCAAATATAATAAGAGTGAATTTTAACTACACAGGCATTTCACAAATATTAGACCCAGATTTTTAAGCCACAAAGAAGAGTTCTGCCTTATTTGTGGGCTCTGGGAAAGGGGAATAATTAGGGAATGCACCTCAGAATTCCCCCTGGTCAGAGGGGGATGGTTCTGTGCTCTGCAGATGTTTATGGTGATGGATAACAGCACTATGCAAAATGACCTCAAATCAATATTCTTCACAGCCAGGCAATAAAAGCAGAGATAGTCCCTTGAAACATCCCTCTCTTTGTCACAGATTATTTTTACAAGACTTAATATAGAGGAAAAGTAAGAGCATCTCCCTTTCCTTGTTTAGACAAGTGGCTCACAAAGATATTCCCGTGCTCTGGTGATGTCATAAACCAGAGGAATGAGGGTGAAGTCACCAGAATTGGAGAGGTAAAATTACATCCCAGAAATTCACAATCCAAGCACTCCAAAGCTCTGTTTTATGTCCATCCCTGGAACCAGCCCCAAGCCTGATCCTGGATTTCTCCTGGAGTTCTGCTTCCCCACAAACAGAGGATGGTTCCATGCCCAGAGCTGGGGGAATGTGGATGTGGAGCTGTTAGTCATGGAAATATCCAGGGAAGGACCTCATGGCCCTGCTCTGTCACTCTGACTCACAGCTCACATGTCACCCAGCTGGTGACATTCCTGGGAGTCACCTGGCACTTGTGGGAATAAAGGAAATCTTCCATCTTTGAAGCTGTTAAATTTAACATGCACGCTTCCATGTATAAAACCATTACACACTTGCCAGGGTGCAGTAAATGTCTCATTTTAATATTTTTAACCTACCCAGTCAACTCTGGAGCTTCAGTTCAGAGGAGAAAAGGATTCTCTGCCTAGCAGAATCACAGAAATTAAGAGGGGTGTAAAGAGTACATGAGGATTAATTGACTGTTCTCTCCCACTCTTCCCATGGTGTCACTGGTTTCTGTTTTAATTTGAAATATTAAAGGTATTTAAGGCGCCTCCATCAGCCAGTGCCTCTAAATAACAGACATCAGCATCACTAATACCTGGCTATTTTAAAAGAACAGCTGTTCTAGTTGCTGCTTTTATTTATGATAATATTCATTCCAAGCCTCGCCATCACATCATGTGCATTAATGCGAGTGTAAAACCAGTGTGTGCAAAATTAGCACAGAAGAGACTGAAACAAGAGGGTGGTAGCAAGCAATAAAGGATTGTTTTAATTGAAAAAACCCATCCCTCAGTCTGCTTTGATTTAAAAAAGCAGTATAAATATGCCTGGCAGGAATGCTGCAGCACATGTGAATGCTCTGAGGAACCACATTCTCTGCACTGCCAGACCCACACTCAGCAGATTCTTTCCACAGAATTGGCTCCAAAGCGTCAATGACCAGTGGACTCACTTGGAAACTTAATGAAGGTTCCCCCACCCCCAAAAAATAAAGAGTTCTCAAAAAAAAAAACCAAAAAAGAGAGAGTAATTGAGAATTTTTTGCTCCTCTCCTTCCACAGGGAGCTCCTTGCCAGTCAAAGCTCCAGAGGACAAATCCATTGGAGCAGAACTGTGGTTTAAACTTTCCTCTTGCTGAGAGGCAACCAAAGAGGATTATGCTGATTGCCCACAAGGCAGGCAGGTAGGCAAGAGAAAAAGGAATAATTCCATTTTTAAATCAGACCAGAGAAGAGCTGAATGTTTCCCCAACATTTTTTTTTTTTTTTTGGTTGTGACTGGGTTTCAGGCACGGAAGAATAAGACTTGTAACAGAATCTCACTCTCTGATTCTGTGTTATGTCAGCCTCACATTTCTCCAAAAATATTGTGGAGAGGATAAAAATATGAGTAAAGGAGTGTTTCTATTTTTACATAATGGTCTTAAGATGGTGCTGAAATGCAGTGAGAAAGAAAAAAATCCTGGAAAATTCTTGCTGTTGAGGCAAAAATCATTTTTTCTGGAACTGAATCCATCCTCTGCTTTGTTACCAAAGCCTGGATGGAAGCTCTGGGATTTACAATATCCAGGTTGTTTTGAGGCAGCTTCCCAGGCACATGTGGATGTTAAAGTTCAGCCATGAAACCTTTGGGCACCAGTTTTGGAATTTAATCTTTGCCATCACCAGTCTGGGGACCTGAATTCACTCATGAGCATCATCCCCAGCCCCCAGAGCTGCCCCTCTAGTCCTGACCACGATTTCCAGAGCTCTGTCTCACTGATCCATCCTTGATTTTTAGGGTCAGTTTTCATTGCTCTTGTGCTGCCATCTGAATTAAAGTGATATTAAATGATTCCCTAAACACAAGATGCTGCTCCATAGACAGGAACTTCATGTAAAGCATTCAGCAATAATAGATGTGGTGGTTTTCATCTACATGTGAGGGTTGGGAGGTTCTTAGGCTGGCATGAATGCCACTCAAGCCACCCAGATGGGATCAGGAGAACACCTTTAGTGTGGCTTTAGCTGTCCTCACACAAGTTCCATCCCTGCTGAGGAATTGTTGGGCTCAGAGCTGGCAGGAGCAGTGCCAGATGATGTAAGATGATGCATTTCTCTGGCAGATGTCTGCCATCTGCACAGCTGCTCCAGCCTCTCTCCGAGAAGGGCTGTGCTCATCGTGGGAGGGGAGAAAACACCACACAAAAACCTCTGCTAACACTCAGGATGCTCTTTGAAGCCATTTTGATCCCAGTCAGGTAGGACAATCAGGGACAGGCACCGTGTTTGGCAATCAGGGGGGGTCCCTGGGGACCATTACTTGTCTTGATGAATCTCCTGGAGACAAACACATCGTCACCCCTAAATTCAGCTCAGCTTGTGCAGCTTTCCCTGTACTCCAACAGCAGCAGCCCTGGGTTGGAATCCAGCACATTCCCCCATTATTTCACATTTCTTATTTTACAAAACTCAGTTTCCCCAAGTCCTTGTTGTTCTGGAAGCCCAAACTTGGTGTTTTAACAGCACAGCCCATGCTCAGGGCACAGCCAAAACAGGCAAAACACAAAGTCACCTTAGCTGAACACACTGAGGGGTTTGATTTAGTGATGTGTCTTGTGCTTCCCTGTAGGAAACCTGTGGCCAAAAGGAAGCTGAAAACAGAGAAAACAGAGCTCCCGAGCCTCAGCTTAAGCCATGGAGAACAAGGCCAGTCCTCAAAGCAGCAGGATGGAAATAAAAGCAAGAACAACAAAATATCCCTTCCCCTCTCCCTCATGCCCTTCTCAAAAGCTCCATTACAATAATGTGAATCATTAAAACCTAAGCTGTGATTTGTCCTTTCAAGTGTATTTAATTTTACAAAGCCTCTGGAACTGTGGGATCTTGCCCCCCCCCTTTTTCTTTCTTTCTTTTGCCATTTCAAGATTTGTTTCTTGTTATTCCAGTTCCAGATTAGAAGGGATGTAAATATTTTCCTTCTCAAAGCCAAGCTATTCTGCAAAGATGTTTTCTTGAATGAAAATCATTGCCATTCCACAGCCCACACTCCCTTTGTATTTCCCTTTTTTTCTTTTTTCTTTCTTTTCTTTTTTTTTTTTTTTTTTTTAAGCCTAAACCAGCCCCTTGGGCACGCTAACACTCAGCAGTGTATCAGAGGAAATGACTCACCATTCCAGGGCTAATCAATATCCACAATGCACTTCATTCCCAGCATGGCTCAGAGTCACATCCAGCCATAGCACCAGGCCATTAAACACAGCCATTCGTGCTGGGGTTAACTCTGAGATCAGCTTTTATTCTACAAACAGTCAAACACTTAACAAAGTTGTTGCACTGAAGGAAATCTCTTCCAATATTTCAAATTTCCATCTTACATGTCTGACCGAGCTTCACTTCTGAAATAATCCCACTACAAAAGACTCTTCTGACCCTGCAGGGGGAGGATTCTGTCCTAGGGTCAGGCTGGTATTTCCTAGTTTTGCTACCAAGGTCAAAATATTCAGCAGATGGAGCAAAACTGTTTATTTGTAGGACCTTTAAAATGCATGTGGAACGTGCATCTTCCTGCAGGACACTTGTTGGACACTGAAAAACTGCATTTTTAAACTCCATGAACTCCTTCACTGGCAGAGATGCTCCGTCCAAAATTGTGTGGCCACAGGAGCAGGGATTGTCCCTCCCTGCTGGGGTGACACCTCCAATGCTCCTCCCACTCTCTCTACAAGAAAACACATTTTTTTCCCCAAAAGTACTATCTATGATGTAACAAAAAAATATTTCAAAATGGGGAAATCTACATGAAAAAGAAAATCCTGCTTAATCACAGGTTCATCTTCTGCCCATGGCCCCCATTTATGATTTAACAGCATGGAAAAGGCTGCAGAATAATTCATCCTGCCATAAAGGGTGTGTGGTCTCACTGCTGGCACAATGCAATCTTCCAAATTGTGCTCTCCATATAAATCACGGAGCAAATGGAGCAAATGAAAGGAAAATCCAATAGCAGAAGATTCTGTTTCATGTCTCTGGGCTGTGTTTCCAGCTCATTTAAGGGGTACACAGGGTTAGGTGTGGTGAGCTGATGTGGAGCACCTTCCTAGAGCTGGGGGAGAAGCACATTTGTGATCAGCCAGATGATAACCGTGTTACCTGAGACTCTTGGGGTTTCTTTCCTCACTCTTTTCCAACTTCATGAGGAAAAAAAATCATTTTCAGCAATAACTTATGGTATTTGTCCCTGCATTTTTAGTTTGATACCTGATTCATTTAAGCTAGAAGTACAACTCACCATATTTCTTTTCTGTAATGCAGCCCCAGGGTTGGGGATTTTTTTGCATAACAATCTTTGGTACATCCAGACCTGGTTTCTACTTTCTTAGCAGAGGAATTACTTTGTATTTCTGGCCTTTTTGGGGTAAAATCCCAGTTGGAAATTGGTGCTTACCCATGAATAGAGGCATCATTTTCCCTGGTGTCCCTCTCCATCCCCAGCAGCACAAAGAGCCCTTGTCAGGACAGAGCTGGACGTAAACAATCCCAGATGGGGGCTCCTACACATCCCTCCCTGGAACACTGAGCAAAGATGACACTGGAAATCAGGGATGTTTTTATAGAAGGAAAGGGGGAAAACCCTCAAAGGTGTGGTGTCTGTGCTTGGGGAGGCCCTGAGAGCTGCCAGCATCACCCAGAGAGTGTTCAAGGCTGCCCAGGAGGGAGGCACAGGGTAATTACCTGCCTTGGGCCTCTGCCAGGGGAATTGTATCAACACCACGCCTGTCATGTACAACATTATGGGAGCTTTAATGCCCTTAATTTATGGTGGTGGCTCGGGAAGGGAAGAACACGGGGTTTGTGCTCAGTCAGGGTGACAGCAGGGCCACAGATGGAGGCAAAAATGGCATTGCCACCACTCTGCAGGCTCAGAAAGGTTCTTTCCTTCTGCTGTGAGCTTCAGCCTGTGAGAGCCCACAGTTCCAAAGCCTCTGCTGCCAGTGGCAGGAGAGAATTCCCACTTTATTCTCTAAAAACTGATGAATTCATTATTCCCCCTGGTCTGTTGGGGGCAGGGGTTGCAGTGTGGGCTCCCTGTCTCACTGCAGGATAAACCCTGCACAGAACATGGTTTTGCTGTGAATTCACAAGACTCAAAGGGAAGGAACCAGGGGAGAAGCAGCTGTCCCTGCCTGCTTTGGTCACATCTCCCCTGCCCACTCTGCTTTTAATCATTTTCCTCTTTCTCTCCTTCCCACCTTGAAGAGCTCCCTGGGATTTCATTCTTCCCTGGAACAGGAGGACAGTGCTGGGCCACAGCAGAACATGGAAATGGCCCAGGCAGAGCAGAGAAGAGCCTGAGGAATCCATGGAATCCAGTGCAGTTGGTGCTCAGTTCACACTGGCAGCTTTAAGCATCTTCAGAAGGAACAACTTTCATGGTCTCCTCACCATAATAATCATTATTCACTTTTATTTTATGTGGTTACAGGTGGAAAGAAATGGGGCTGGGGAGCTCAGGCAGTGGAATTTCAGAGGCTGAACAGACCTGCTCAGTCCTGGTGCTCACTAATCCATCGCCTGCTGCCTTCTGCTGTGACCTTCTGCAGTTCTTCACAGAGCCCCAGCCTGTGAAATGTTCCCAGACTAATTAGCCAAAGTGTTTAATAAAGAACGGGGCTATTGCTGGTAATTTAGCACCTCATTTCTGATGTATGGCGTTGCTGCGTGTATTCCTGAAATCAGCCATTAATTCAGGCAACACATTTTCTGGCATGGGGAAGATAATGGCTCCCAATTTTCCTTGGTTTAACCTCCTGCAAATCTGCAAGACTTTCTGCAAGAATAATTTCCATTCGAACATTCCCTGACTGAGTTGTCTTGTTTTCCAGAGAAAGCAATAAAAAACAATGAAAAAAAAACCCAGAATGGAACTAAAAATGAAAGTTTTTTCTCTCCTTCAACAGAAAGTGACAGAGGCCAACTTGGAAAAGTTGGAAGGAAGCAGGCTGCATCCTGTCAGTAAAACCCAATTCCAGGCAGTTCTGGCCTGAGCCAGAACTTTCCTGTGTTATTCTGGGGGTGCTCAGAGCAGAACATTTGTCAGATTTACCACAGCCACACCAAAAGCTCCTGCAAGCAGCTGCACCCGAGGTTTCTGCCATTCCAGCACCCCCAGACAAGTGGGGATGGGGCAAAGCACTCCTGGAGCTGTGCAAACCTTAGGGCTGCACTGAATTTTGGGGCAAACAAAAATTCCCCCTGCCTCAGTGGAGCTGTGGGCTCCACTGCAGCTGCCAGGATGTTCTGCTGCAGGAACAACAGGAATTGCTGCTGCTGGAATCTTCTCCTGAAGGTACAGAAACGATTTTCCATCCTTCCTCCTTTTTAGGAGTCACGTTTTGCCTTTTCTCTTTTGTTTTTTGCTGATTTTTGCCCTGGCACATCTATGAATCCCCAAACAGGTGATTTCTCCTGGAAAATAGCTGGAAGCCCTTTGGAATAATCAGAATTCCTCTCCCCCAGTGAGCCCAGACCTGAGTGGGCTGGTGAGAGGTGCTCTGCTGAAGGGCTCAAGGGTTGGATCTTTGCATCTGGGATTTGGAACTCACTGCTAGGAAGGGCAATGGCAGAAGCAGCCAAGCAGCAGCTTGAAAAGGGGATGAAGGATGTTTTTGAGCTAGCACGGGTTAAGGGATCCTCCTGGCTGAGGAAAGAGCCGTGTCTGAGCCGATTCTCTGCTCTGCAGCCACTCCCGTTGTCATTCCCAGCCCCTGTCCTCGCCTGGAGCGTGCTGCTGGCTGCTCAGGGAGCAGGGATTGCTCCTGGAGGCTGCAGCCCCAGCCACGGCTTTGATCAGTAATTGAGGAACCCTTTGTTCCCTGATCCTGATTTAGCGCCCCTCCTCTGGGAGAGGAGGATTCTGGCTCTGCCAGATCCCTGCAAGGATCCAAGAGCCTCTGGATCGTTCCAGTCTCAGCTGGTGCGTGGCTGGAAGGTGAACACGGGCAGAAAAACACATCCCCTCCATCCTTTACCCACTCGGTCCCTGCTGTGCTGTGAGACCTCAGCTCTTGCCTTGGGATGAGGCAGCTCTGGGAACTGAGATCCCTGAGGAGACAGTGCCAGGCTGCTCCTGCAGGAAGGGCTGGAGCTCCCTCCCAGCCAGGTCCCACTGCAGCCACCCCAGCCCAGCCTGGCAGGGGGGTCACAGCTTCCCTTCAGGGTTTGGCAGCTCTGGGGGCTCCTGCAGCTCCCCAGGGTTGGCTGTGCAGGTCTCCTGGCTTCCTGGAGAGCCCCAGCACCATCTCCTGTCCCCTGGGCTCCCCCTGCTCCTGCACAAACACATTTGCAGAGCTCCTGGTGGCATTCCTGGCCTTCCCCTGGGGATTGAGCGATCCATTGTCCCACAGCTCTGGTCTGACACGCCCAAATTCCCCCCAGCACAGGCTCCTCCATCGGGCAATGGACCCTGAGATGTGCAGGGTGAGAGAGGGATGTGAGCACACCCCTGAGATGTGCAGGNGACCCTGAGATGTGCAGGGTGAGAGAGGGATGTGAGCACACCCCTGAGATGTGCAGGAGTGTAAGGAAAAGGTCCCAAAACTGAGGGAAAGAGGTTGGTCTGATGAAGGTCATTTGTATTTTCCCATGGAAATCCATTCTTCCCAAAGCCTCCTGGCAGGGAAGGGCAGTTGTGGTTTGCACCATCAGGGTGGGATCCAGTTTTCCTGCAGGGACTCATGATCTGGGCTCACCCATCCTGTGACATTCCTGCAGTCCTGGTCCTACTGTGCTGCTTGCATTTGTCCCAAGAAATCTCAAAAGGAAGAAGAAAACTGGGACTTTATATTTACAGCCTGTCTATGGCCCATTGTGTCCTTGTTGTTATCTGTGAGGGGAAAAAAAATCCATTAAAATTTGGAGGTGGGAGATAAATAAATGCAATTATATTTCTGGATATCAGCAGCAAACTCCTGACAAAGTTCCAGCATTGTTTTGGTGCTGGGGATTAGCTGATAGTGTTCAAAAACAAGGCTGAAATAAAGAAATATTGAACCAACAAAACACAATTCCCTTCCTGCTGCTACCAAATGTTTAGGAATAAAGGGTGGAAACTGTGATTAGGAGGCAAAATATTTGGCTCAGAGCGGGTCTGAAATTTACCAAAGGTTCGGGTGAAAGTTGGAGTGTTTGAGTGTGAGTGGTGATTATGTCCTGGTCAGTAATTACAGCCTTTGAGCCTGACAAAACACTGAAATTCTGTTAAATCCTGTGATTTAAGGTGGACTGGGCCAGATTTCCCACACTGTTCATCATCTGGAGGCACCTGCAGATTCGGGAAAAAAAGATCCTCTCTAGAGGAAAACCCGCAGCACCACCTGGGCTCGGAGTTCTCTCACAAGAGAGGATTTTTTTTCCCCCTTTTTTTTAATAATGTTTACATTTCAGTTGTGGTTTCTTTTGATGAGTTCATTTGCCTTTGTGTGGTTTGTCTGATTGCGAGGCATTCCTCCACTGAAAGAACATAAATATTTACAGAGCACCCGACATCAGAAATGTCTTTTGTAGTGAGATTCCATCACTTACAGCCTGCAAGGAAAACTTGCAATTAACTGCCACGGGTGGCTGGCATTTGCATCCACGAGACAAATCCAATTTACTGGGTTTGATAGCACCAGGACTGGAGGTTTTCTCAGGGAAAACATGGAGCTTTCCTGCTGCTAAAAGGCAATTTTGGCTTAAATTCCCCCTCGAGCACGTTGTGATCAGGCAGTGAGAGGACAGAAGAGCGAGCTCTGTGAAAACGTCCCGGCTTTGATTTGGTTCCAAAGGCTGGTGGTGATGGGACAAAGGGAACACCTGCAGGAGCCCATCCCTGGGCAATCCACGCACTTCTGAGGGAGCTTCAAAGCCTGCTGCCTCCAGCTCTGCTCCTCCTGCACAGCAAAACCCCTCGGGTGTGGTGACAGCAGCAGCTCCATCCTCACCCAGCTCCTCCAAAGCCAAGCATTAACCCACATTTTCCAGGGTCAGGGATGTTTTTACAAGCCCAGATGTTTCAAGGACAGGGATGCAGGACTCCCTTAATGCCTCTGTCTCTCCAGATACCTCTTCCCATGTCTCCAGCCCATCCTATTGTCACAGAAGTTTTGGGTTTGATGAAATCCTCTGGGCAGGTTTGGAGTGCCCATCCCTGGAGGTGTCTGAGGAAGGGCTGGAGGTGGCACTCAGAGTCAGCAAAACCCCTCGGGGGTGGTGACAGCAGCTCCATCCTCACCCAGCCCCTCCAAAGCCAAGCACAAACCCACATTTTCCAGGGTCAGGGATGTTTTTACAAGCCCAGATCTTTCAGGGACAGGGATGCAGGACTCCCTTAATGCCTCTGTCTTTCCGAATATTTTTTCCCATGTCCCCATCCCATCTCATTGTCACAGGAAGTTTTGGGTTTGGTGAAATTCTCTGGGCAGGTTTGGAGTGCCCATCCCTGTCCGAGGAAGGGCTGGAGGTGGCACTCAGTGCCCAGGGCTGGGGACAAGGTGGGGATGGGTCACGGCTGGGACTCAGAGGGTTTTTCCAGCCTCAGCGATCCTTTATTCCACAGAAAAGTGATGGTTTAACCCAGGGATGGAGGCCGGAGAGCAGTGAGGGCTCGCTGTTGCCATGGCGATGTGGCACCGGCCTCACAGCTCGAGTGCAGCTCCATCCGGGTTTTCCTTGCTCAGATTGGGATTCTCTGGTCCCAGAACCTGTGGGATCTGCTCTCTGTGGGGTGGCCCCTTGCCAGGGAGTGGCAGAGAAGCCTTTTTTTGCACAGGGAGCTGCACTTCCAAAGGAAATCTGCTCCCAGCACGGGAGGCTGCCAGCTCCTTCCTCAGGTTCAAACGTGGGCTAAAGCAGTGCAGGGCCTTTCCAGCAGCCATCACACTGAGTTACAGTGACACTGATGATTCCTCCTGCTGGGAACAGGGCTTGTTCCCCTCCCTCTGCTCAGCACTCTGCACATCTCAGTCCCTTTCCACCCTGTGGCCTTCATACAGCGCCCTGCATCCACCTCCTGCTGCCAGCTCAGGTTTAAACACTCTGCAGGGCTCCTGTCCTTCCCCCAGGACATGGCAGGGTGAGGGGAACAGGGGCTCACAGAACCCCCCGAGGAGATTCCCAGGGCTTCATACAGCGCCCTGCATCCATCTCCTGCTGCCAGCTCAGGTTTAAACTCCCTGCAGGGCTCCTGTCCTTCCCCCAGGACACGGCAGGGCGAGGGGGACAGGGGCTCACAGAACCCCCCGAGGAGATTCCCAGGGCTGCAGTCAGGCAGAGAGCTTGGGAAAGGCTCGGGGAAAAAGGGACAATTTTCTCCTCACTGTCCACCCACCTGGCCCAGCAGGGCAGAGAGGATCCGATGTCGTGTGGGTGAGGAATGCGGGGCCATGAAAACAAACACGGGCTGGTGATTAAAGCCCGCACCGAGGGACACGGGGGGGACAGAGGGGACAGGGCTCTGGGAAGGGAAGTGGGAGCTGGCTCCTGTTCCTGGCCACTGCTCTGCTCTGTGACCTGGAGCACATCCCATCTCCTCTCGGTGCCTTTTGTCCCCGGCTCGCAAGTGGGACAACGGCCCTGCCCGAGTTCCCAGGCGGGAGAAAGGCAGGGAGAGAGCTCTTTCCCATGTCACAGCCCCCTGGCAGCTGGGAGGCAGGGCTGGGACAGGGGGACAGCCCCTGGGACACACACGGGGACAGCCCTGGGACACGGGGACAGACCTTGGGACACGGGGACAGCCCTGGGACACGGGGACAGCTCCTAGGGTTTAGTGTATAGTGGCAAGATGGAGGATTTAGGGTGTTGTCTAAGTCCTTCTTCTTCACCTTCTTCTCCAAGGGTTTGGGTGGTTTTTTCTTTTCGGGTGAAAGGGTCCGCATTGCCGGCCTTGGGTGGTCAATTATTGGGTTAAAAGAAAATATAATCTAGGTGTCACCTCGTTATTGGGTAATTAGCACTTAAAATACCTTGGAAAGAGTTAGAGTCGTTTTCTACCTCGTCAGCAGAGCTCACAACTCGTGAGACTGTGCTATAGATAAGGATTAATAAACATCTGAGTCCCAACACAAAAACTGCATCTCCCGTGCATTAATCCTGGCTCTGACACAAAGAAAAGAAGATAAAAACCTCACAGTCACCTGCTCATCACCCACCCCAGAGCTACCAAAGAAGCAGCAGAAACTCCCTGATGTCCTCACAGGGGCCTTTACAAAGCTTTTGGGAGCACCAGCAGAGAGGTTTTGCCACAACAAGCTCCAGGCTCTGAAGCTCCTCTTCCCTGCCACATGTGAGCTGCTGGGGAAACACACCCGCAGTGCAGCAGGATCCTCTGGAGCTGCAGGTGTGCTCAGGTGCTCTCAGGGCAGGGGCAGGAGGTGTCTGTGTCTCAGGGAGTGGCTGGCAGGGCTGGGGATCAGAGACAGCAACACAAAACACAAACAAGAGGCA